>OX411552.1:482500-650000 GCA_948146395.1 Fragum whitleyi | reverse complement strand
TCTCAAGCACAGGCTCATTTCATAGTTAAAATCAATTGTTAAAAGAGCTTGATAGTTCGTTGTGACTATTTACCCCTAGAGATATTTTGTTGACGGGCTTGACTTTTATTTGCCAATACCAACTTTCTTTTCTTGATATGAGAAACTAAAATTAGATTATGAATATTCATAAAGTATTCTTTTGGTACCAAATATACAGTATATCGGAAGATGCACTTTAATATCACACCAATATCACCTAGACTATAAGAATAGTGTGACATATTACATAGCAAAACTTTGATGTGTTAATTGCTTTTGTAAGTTTGACATTAGCTACAGAAAAACCTCAATTTCGTGGTAATATTTTGGGTAAAATGTGTAAGGTAGTAGATATTTCTAATGGCTTCTTTCATAGAAATGGCATTTTTATATGTTTTCGGTTAAAAGTCTTTAGGTAATGTGAAAAGTTGATCTAGTGACATTTTTGGAGACTCTGTTGAATGTAATGCTTTACCAAAGGCCCTTTTGTAGCAATTGCGTTTTTGGTACTCTTTCCGTTTGCGATTTTAAGAATTTAGATTGCTATTTTCACCAAGAAAGAATCTGAGACATTATTTTTCTGGAATCAAATGAGAAGTTTTTTCTACTATGGTTGTCAATAATTCCAGAGTTCATAATTGAATGTTATTCGTTACAGAAGTTTGAAAGATGTAACCCGTCAAGCGAAAAAGGACATTCTGGGAACTCTGGACACAATAGATGTTTAAAAAAGATTGGGTCCAGCATAGACCAACCAGAGGTCGGATTTCAAACATTTTTTCACAGAAGGGTAGATGGATCATTCAAAATTCAAAAAAAGCATAGTGCGAAAAGTTTCGATCCTAGTCAGTCTGCGCAATCCACGCACAGACACTTAACACTCTTCCCTGATGGACCCTTTTCGCCTGACGGGTCACAATTATTCTTAAAAACCTCCTTCTGGTTGACCTCTACTGGATCCAATCTTTTTCTTAAAGATACGTGTATAAATTACACAGTTTCCAGATGGTCTCTTTTCGCGTGACGAGTAACGTATGTACAGTTAAGTACATCGTGAAATCGGCAGTCATTCTGATCAAAACCATTCTAAATCGCTCGCTCAACGCTCCATTCATTCATTCCAAACACTAACTCAACTCATAAAAAACGCTCCAAAATCACTAAAATGACTCAACGACATTCTGAAAAAAAATCGCTAGAAAAAGTTCCCGATTCCACCGACATAATTGAATATGTAAGCGTGCGATAGGTTCGCTAAGAAAAATAAAACTATTTATTACAGAACCTGTATACATATTTTATTAAAGGGAGATTATAATTATCGAAAATTTTGTTAATCTTGAACAAAATAAATTATAATGGATTATCTCCCTTTAATTTCACTCAAAACTCACTCCTTTCGCTCTTTCAATTTCATTCCAATATCATTCATCTTGTCAATTTCACGATGTACTCAATTGTATTCGTATTATCAGTCGTACAAGGGTTCCCTTTTTTTTAAAGCGGATTTTCCCAATTCTAGGTATTTTAGTCTAAAGCAAGTAGCTGTGTAGGTTCTTACATACAGCCTTCTGTTCAGTTAGACAAGACATTCGCGAATATTTCATTTCAAAATAGTTCGCGAGCGATTTCATCTTGAATGCACGACAGGATTTTGTACAGTAAATAACATCGTGAAATTGACATGATGAATTATTTTGGTACGATTGTGGAATGAAATTTAATGAGTGTGTGGAGCGAGCTTTAGTGAAATTCGAGGGAGGTAATTAAATATTGCTAATTTTGTTCAAAATGAACAAAACTAGCGATATTTGTTACATCCCTTTTTAAAATCTACATGTACGTTTTTTTCCTGTTTTAGCGTTTTCATGGACATATCAGACACTTTAAGTTCCATATCAGCCAATAAAGTCGTAGAATTTGATCGATTTGAGTAAAATGTTGATCGATTTGAACGATTTCGAAATCTTATCCAATACTTTCGGAGTGTTTTGAGCGATTCGGGTGAGTGTTTGGAATAAATGAATGAATGGAGTGTTGAGTGAGTGATATTGAATGGTTTTGATCAAATGCGAGTGTCAATTTCACGACGTTTTTAACTGTACGTTGACTTGCAGCATGTTCCCTTTTCATGTGTTTGATCTCATGATATGGTTTCAACGTGCGGGAAAAATTACCGAGAATTTTGTCTACAAGGTGAGGATTCGCGGTATATACAAAACAAATAATATCATTCCAATTTGACAATCAAATTAAACAGACCAGTTTTTTATGGAGTATATAACATTACAACAAACTATAAAAAAAGAATAGAGAAAAAATACAGCGGGTTTCTATATAAAATCATTATTTCACCATTTTGCCCGTGTAAAGCCCTGTGTTCATGATGACAAAACCGTGCCAAATGCTGCAGATTATACCCCGCTTTGCTTTGAGTTTGATGCAAAGTGGAATATAATTTGCAAAAAGTTTGCATCGTTTTGTCATCCTGAACGCATGTCAGGTTTTCACGTGCCTGTGATATTCTAGCTTGGCTTACAATGCTGAATCAAAGCAAATTACGTGCTTCACAATTTCCCATGAGAAAGTGTGTATACTAAACCATAAAAGAAACAGCACAGTATTCAGATTTTCAGAAAATAGTGAAATTGAAGAGACATTTTGGGGATCTTTCTTGTAAATAAATTCGATAGGGCTCCAGGATAAACAAAAAACAACGCTTCTATCAAATGTTTACTAGGTTTTTTAGATGGAATGAGTAAAGCGTTGGTACTTGCTGCTTTTGACTTGACGAATTTGCCAGAGGAAATTTGCAAAATTCAATATTCCCATTTTTTCGTGATTTTTGTGTATTTTATTGCACTTGTGCCAAAACAGACCCCAAAAAAATTTAATTTTCAATGTCAATTTTCATAGAATACCTGCGAGATTCCTTTCCAAATCAGAGAAAAATGCATTTAAAGAATTCCTGCACTAGAAACAGCAAAACTTTACTGGTGGATGTCAGTTATTCATCTTAAGCTTTAGAACTTTTAAATTACACAAACAGCTCGTATTGTCAACTAAGGAAAGGAAAACCCCATTTTCCTAGAACATTTGGTCGTTCAACAATATCTGGGGATTTAGTCTCCTACAAAACACCTGAAACTACCAAACACGCACGCACACACGCACGTCCAATATGACATCGCATCATCAACCACCGTCTAGATTTGAATAAGTGTCACGGGTTTAGACATACCTTTATGGTCCTTATATTGAAGCTTGGTATCTAAACTACCATTCGTCTTTTATATCAAGTTAGAAAACGCCTGTCTATTAAAAATTATAAAATAAAAAACAGAAGTCTTTCAACCAAGATGTTTTTTTTTTTTTTAAATTCAAGTACGACGTTTCTTTTTGTGGATCAGTATTTATGTTTAAAAAAGACCTTACCACTTTTAACACTATGAAAGTAGGATTAGTGTAAATATATGCTTGAATCGCGCACATTGGGCCGTGGTATCAACATAGCGTATCTAAAACATGTGATATCTGTCCGACTGTCTGACTGAGCGGCTGTATAAGTAAGTCCGTTTCTTACTATGTACTTGTCGAACATCAGAAATAGTGATGAACGTGCTCAATTTAACGATACTGTACTATTATTTACTTGCATTTTGCAGAAATCACTATGATTGACCTATGGTGGAGCTAATTTATGTTGAAGATGTGTGTTGCACAAAAATATCCGAAGCTCCTTTACGTGCCTATTTTGTATCAATATAATGTGCCCAAAAGACCTCATACCTTTTGGTAAATATCTTAAGGAGAACTCAGGTCAATGGACTTAAAAGATAAATATTTCAGTTTGTGAAAAAAGTCCCCGGTTCCAACAACTTTAATGACAGGTCCTGTCAATAGTGCCAGTATACAACACTAACAAGGACTCGAGAGGTCTAGAGCCGAATATTAAACGTAAACCTGTATTTAGATACTTTGTTTTCTTGTTGTTTGGGTCATAAAGATGAGTAACGTTACATTGTAATTACCCCCCTTTAATGAAATATCGGTCTTGATCCTCAGTAAATATTGCTGATTTATGAGCATCGTGGGTATAATATACGAGCCTTTAAGTTACTTTTCTAACAATTTCACCAATAGAAAAAACTGCTTTGATTAGTTGAATCTACATTCCGGTTAAAATTTAACTAGTGGAACTAATGGTTATAATCCAAGAGTATTGACCTGGCTGGGCGGAGCCCGGGTAACGGGTCGTTGCACTTAAGGCCGAGGTAAATCAGCGATTATTTACAATAACTTACTTCAATAGAAAGTCGACATAAATAATTTGAGACCTTAAATCGTAGGTAGGTTACCAAACCATCGTAACTTCAGCTTGTCAAAGCTGAGTTACGAGGCTTTGGTAACAAAACGATGAAATGAGTTCATTGTCTCTAAGCACAGGCTACATTTATTTGCACGCGTTAACGATAAATGTGGACTAACTTTTGAAGGAATCCAAAATATTGAAAAGTAAACTCGCCAAATTACGCTATGGCTCTGCCAAGACCTGCCAGATGAATAATCGGAAACAGAATATCTTTTATACAACACGGGCCCGTTTTACTAAAGATCTTACAAGCATTTTTTGCGTAAGTCAAAAATTGAAGTTGCTCCTAGATTACGTCATAGCGCAGTTGGTAGGGCGTCGGACTGTCATTCTAGAGGTCCCGGGTTCGATCTCCGACGGCGGCACTCATTCTTTCCGACTATTTGTCCTTCACCAATGGGTTGATAAGCGTACACCTATGTGAGATAGCAGCTGGAGACTAGGAAAGAATGTGATGGTTGTACTGGTAAGAGAAATACCAGGGATCCATTGTTAGGTGCTCCAGCCGCCGCGATATAACTGAAATAATTATGAAAGCGGCGTTAAACTCCATTAAATCAATCAATGCGTCTAGATTAGTAGCTAAATATAAAAATTCTGCTTGTTTGACTAGTCAAAACTCGAATTGTGGTCCGAGGAAATCTTTCACAGTTTCGTACTTTAAAGTTGTGACCCAAAGGCCAATTCTAGCATAGATGAAATATCGACTCCAGTGACCAAAGGAGAAAAAGTGCCGAGAATTCACTGAGGAATTATTATGCATCCTTTCAATGGTTCCTATAGACTTGATTCGTCTCGGTAACGTTAGCCTGCTCAGTCAAAGGTGTATTGAATACCTAACAACTAATCTTGGGGCTGTAAAATTAATGGTCAAAAGAAATGTGACCGTCACACGAAAAGGGACCATCTGGGAACTCGATAAAAAAAATTTTAAAAAAGAGATTGGTTCTTGTACAGGCCAACCAGATCTCATTTCCTAAATTCTTTCATTGGAAGGTAGAATAATTATTCTCGTTTCAGAAAATTAGTTGATTGCGAAAAGTGTCGATCCTAGTCAGTCTGCGCAGATCGCACAGTCTGACTAGAATCGACACTTCACGCAATACCCAGATGCCCCCTTTTAGCGTGACAGGTCACAAATATATATGGTCAGCGTGAAACCGGACAAATGGACTTTCTCAAGACGAATTAATTCCCAAAATGATCCACCTGGACTTCATTGTGAAATTTATTGCATCGAAAACTGTATATTATATCTATGTATTTCAATAGAAAATGGGTTGGGTTTATGGTCCTACCCGCGGGAAGATTAAAAACAGAATAGCCCAGAGTTTATTACATGGGGACCATATAATTTTGTTATTTGTTATAATTCGCATGTAGGTGGGATTTTTATTGTCTTCAAAGGCCAGCTTGTCCGATGGTCAGTATCTCATTTCGGACACAAACAAATTAGAATTTACCCATAAAGATATATCATTAAACCTTTGTCGCATCGCCACTCTTATTTGACTTATGTGTATCACTTTTTTATATCGAAGTCAAACTCGTGTTTTATAACGACTGGATTATATACTTAACACCAAAAGATACCACCATTTTAAGAATCAGGGTTCAAGTCATCAAGAAATTATATTTATAAAAAAAACTGTATCAGTTAAATATATATAACTTTTTTCAGTCTCCGTTTACAAATAGGCCTATATTTATATTTTTTATTGATAATTCGATGAGGTGGCGAATATTGCTAAATGCACTTGTCGGTCGGTATATCGGCCATTCTGTCCGTCCGTCAGTTCGTCCGTAGAGAATTTTTTCAATGGCATATCTCAAAGCGTATTCAAGCTAGAATCACATTTAGGAGAAGTGCAGTGCACAAGAACCATAAATCTACTCATCTTAATTTTGAGTTATTAGCCTTTGTTAAATCTGTAACTTGGTTTTTGTCCGCGGTATATCTCAAAAAGTGAGTAAGCTAGAATCATGCATCCTACAAGTGGATAGATCTTATTCAAAGAAGTGCAGTGTTCAAGAACAGCAACTCTATTTAAACAAGGAGAAAAAAATATAATTTAGTTCGATTATTAAACGTTAAGGAATTCCGCACCTTTGTGTTTTTCACGATAAAGGGTTATCTTTGATTCACACCGTTTGCGAAAAGAATGACGTAACCGCGGTCAAGTCCAATCATTTTTCATCTCTATCACTATCTATAAAATCTAACTTGAATCAAAATTGTTACCACTAAATTACCGGCCATAACAATTAAACCCGCTCGACCGGAACACATAGCGAAAGGATTTTGTGAAAATTTATCGACTTTGAATAAAATGGGGACTGGGTCATAGCAAATTGAAACCGAATGTTTACCTTGTGATGTTAAACGATTATGACTGATCTAGATAAGCGGTTTACTTAAGAGATGAAAAGAGTTTCTGTTAATTTCATGGATGTATGAAACTAAAAAGCTTATCACACTTTATGAATTCGCGGAGCAGATTCATACATAAATGTGAATAAGTTTTTAGTTTCATACCTTCATGAAATCAACAAATACTCTCTTCATATCTTGTATTTTAAATTATTGGGGCAAAAATGTAACGATTTATCCAAAAATACATGAATTGTATATGAGACACTTCTTTCCGCGGAAGCACAAAAATGCGTAATCAGAATTGATTTCATCGAGTAATGAAATCAATTTTTGAGCCAATCATGATGTACGAATCTTAGTGAACACAACTTGAATCAATTTATAAATAAAACAACCAGAAATAGGTGAACTAATCAAAGGGTCAACGCAAAACTATAGAAAGTGTCCATATATATAGGTACTTACGCTAGTTTGGCAGTGACCCATCGAAATGCAACGAAAGTTTGGCAATGTCGGCCTTGCTTGTGTTTAAGATAGTACACTTGTCCAGCTTTCAATATAGACTACGGTATAAATCATGTAGCCTGCTTCTTTAACATGGAAACTAAAATTTTGTGACCCGTCTTTCGAAAAGGGACCATCTGGGTAGTGCGTAAAGTGTCGACCCTAGTCAGCCTGCGCGAACTACGCGGACTGACTAGGGTCGAAACTTTTCGCATTTTAAAAGTCCTCTGAATCTAGAATGATCAATCTACCTATCTGTGAAATACTTTTTGAATTGCGACCTCTGGTTGACCTGTATTAGAATCAATCTCTTTTTCAAATGTTAATTTTGCAGCATTCCCTGAATGGTCTCTTTTCGCGAGACGGGTCACAAATATTAAAAATATTGGTCCATATGAGATTTAAACCTTGGAAGTTTCGCTTTACACGCCATTTTACAGATCGCTACAGTCAATCTTCAAATCGAATAGACAATCAAATCACACATTCCTAAGAAGATGACACTTTACCGGCGTTTTTTAAAGCATTTTTGTTGATGGGCGACCCTAAACGATCTGTAGTTATGACATGATCGCACGCGCAATTCGGAATACATTTTTCAACGTTGACAAACGCCTTTACATCCTGAACAAAGTGCTGCCTGTCTAGGCGAAAAATTATCGTCTAATTCAATCTTCAACTTCGACGCTTTAGTAGCCCAATCCTCAATCTAGAGGTCTCGGGATCAATCCTCGACGGCGACACTCATTCTTTCCGACTATTTGTCTCTCACCAATGGGTTGATAATCGTAGACCTATGTGGAATAGCAGCTGGGGGCTAGGAAAGGATGTGATGGTGGTACTGGTTTAAGAAATACCAGGAATCCATTGTTTGGTGCTCCAGCCGCAACGATATAACTGAAAGATTGTTGAAAGCGGTGTTAAAACCCATACCCAAACCCAAACAAACGAATAGTAGCTCAATAAAGACCACGATATATAAAATCAACTACTACACAGTTTCATCTATAGAAAAGGGCTAGGGGACTGTTTTCGCTTCACATACTCAGCCACGGTTAATTTTTGTCTGAAGAAATATTAAGTTACCGATTTCAACAATAACCGATTATGCTTCCTTTAGATGTTTAAATGAGATATTTTGCTAAATATGAACCCAAATTCGTATAAATTGTTTTTAATTATTGCTGTCTGTTTCGAATCCACTGTTGCCCAATGGGGCGGGTAGAAACTGTTTAAAAACGACAAAAAATAACTGATATGAAGATGTCGTAGGAGATAAAGGCTTCTTTATACCCTTTTCCAGACCACAGAAATATAGAATACCCTTTCCTGTTTTACAAAAATTTGGACCTGTCCAAATTCAAAGGTTTTGCAGACGAAAATTCAAAGTGGATTTAATTTTAAGAATAACCATTCTGTAGGATAGAAAATAGTGTGGAAAAAGAAGAAATCGCTTGTCAGAAGCAATTTCTTCTTTTTTCACAATGTTTTCTCAATAATAAAATCACAGGCACGTAAAAAGCAGGGATTAAACAGCAAAGGGTTAACTTATGATTTAAAAATCGATATTCAACAGGGAATCTATGTTTCTAAATATCATTTCCATAAACACTCTTTTTCAAATTTTCGGTCTTTTGACTGACCCTCATCAAGAAAAACACAATATAATTAAGGTAGTGGACCCGTAATAGTTTTCCAACGTTTCGGAAGTAATGGACTTTAACAGTGTTAACCGAGGTTTCCTAATGATCTTCATTAGGAAACCTCGGTCAACATTGTGAAGATCATGAGTTCAGAAATAATGCGGAACTATTATGGGTCCACTACCTTAATATTTGATATAAAGTGTAATGGAGGAATGATGATGATGTATTTTCTTAGTTATATTGTTTTTCTTGATGAAGTTCAGGTGACCAAAAGTTTGAAAAAGAGTGTTTATGGAAATAAAATTGAATATCTTGATTAAAACAGACCAAAATGTAACATTTAAGGCAATCAATGATATATAACCCTGTAGGTGACATTTCCAACATTTTGAAAAAATCGGGAGGCGCAAACAATCTGCAGCAATAAAAAGGCCAGCGTAGCCGGCAACATAAACTCGCCTTGGTCGTTTTTGTTTGCATTTTCAGAAAATATTTTTGTTGTAGTTTTATTCCATGTCTCTTTAATCCAAGTAAGATTTGAAATGATTTAATTCCATTTGAAAAAATACTACAAAGAGCAGTCTGGCGGCGAAATTGCCAACAACACAATTTGCATAAAAGATTCCCCCATCTGTCAAAAGACACTTTGAGACCTAATCTCTATCTATCTAGCGCATAGTGGAGACTCTGAACAGACTGGGCGCATGCACAGGCAGGCAAAAGTCTTAGAATTGCGCACATTTGAAATTGTTGGAAATGTCGCGTACCGGATCATATATAATGTCAACATAAAACACGATTAGAATTGCATTTGACTTGGCTCGCTGTGAAGTAGATATAACTGCCTATATGTATATAGGCAGTTACATCTGTTTCACGCTGAGCCACCGAATTTCTTTTTACGAGCAATGTTTCATTTTACCACAGTGTTTTCTTAAGCTTAATTGCTTCAGCGGGTTTGAATTTGGTATCTTTTGGTAATCGACTACCGATTAAGAGATATTTTTTTATAACTCTCGAAGTTTGCTTTTGCCAATGACTTGAAAATATTGAAAATTAGCATTAAATCTGGCCGGATAAATTCTTCTTCTCCCTCGATGGTTTATAGTGACTGTACCGGTTTCAAAAGCTTGCAAACGTTTAAAAATAGTATTTTTCAAACGTTTTTCGAACGATTTCATCCTGAACACAAGGTCTGTTCGATGTAAAACTCAATCACAGCTACGCAATTCGTTTCCATTATTTATTTTTATTTTCTTTTAATACACAAATTTAAATGAAAGGGGCAAATTATGAGCGTTTAGGAAACGCACAAGGAAGAAACATTTAGATTAAAAAAAATTAGCGTCTACGATGTGGACAATACCGCGCTAGCTCAGAAGAGTTCGTTTTCTGAATTCGCTAATGTCCCCTTTCCAGAAATGAACTAATAAGTATTTTGTTTTGCTCTAAAATCTTAAGACGAATATTGTTATCCGGAGCCATTAGCGGAACTCGTACCCAGAATTCGAGCCGATTTATCGTTTTAGTTGCGCTTCATTGTTGGTCCATTCGAGTAGTTGTATCATTCACCAACAGTCGTACCGGAATTGCCTCCCTTACGCCAGCCTTCAACTTCTGTAAAAACCCGTGTTACATTACAAAGCCGGATTAAACCCGCATCTCGTCGAGGTGAAAAAATCTTTTTCTTATACAAACTGGACTATTCTCTATTTTATTGTTACGTAATGATCAAACAGTGTCTATTTTATATGATTCCTTTAAAGGATAATATAGGGGCGTGTTCCTAAAACCCCTTTTTAATCATTTGCCGCGGGGATTTGTGACTAACAAATATCGGTGAGAAATATAACATTTCATTTTTTGTATCATTTAATAAGAAAGGCGAGTGAAAAAACGAAGTCCTACTCGCACCACGATATTTCATTTACTACCGCGATCGGGGCTATTCGTACGGATAATTGGCAGGCGAGGGATCAAAACCAATCAAAACGCGCGATACAATTTGATTATGATAATAGAGCGTTTTATATTGATAATCATATTTCAGGCATGCGCAGTACGAGTTTATGCGAATAAATCAGTGACTATTCGCGAGCTCAGAGATATTGACAGTACCTATAGATGTTATTCACTCTCATAGAAAATGTCGCGGCGCAAGCAGGCTCGCCCGAGACATGTTGACGACCCCGACTTGGATTCGCCAGCTATCGCATCTAATTCCGTCGGTAAGGGACTTATCGTGTGTAACGTTTTATGATAGTGTTGTATTATTTTATTTCACTTTTATCTTTTGAAGCTATAGGTATAGTGTTTCGAAAGGTATATCAAATAATAAAAAAGTGAATTTGCAACTTTATTGGATTAAATAGTATATTTTTAGTAAAAAAGTATTTGTTTTAGAGAAGGGGTATTTTGTCCGTCTGGATTTGCCCGTTTCGACCGGTGGTATTTTCATATCAGTGTAATTTGCTGGACTTAACCGTTAACAGTGAGGAGTCGCCGTAAGATAATCACGTGCATTCTTAAACAGGAAAAGTTTGGGGAAAGGTATTTTTATTATTTCTAAAAGCAATTTATATATAAAGTTTTGTCGAAATAACTTTTCATAAAATCAATGATACTGTAAAATATTTTTTCTTAAGTAATTCTACGTTGATGGTACTTAAGAACCACCTTGTAAAAAGTCAGCTGAAGAATATATTGCAAATAAAGTTTAAAAAGAAAAAAAAAAGTTTTCATGTAATTTAATCATTTCTCGTAATTTGGTTCCTTATTTGCCACATCTTTTGAATTCAAATGCGTGATAATATAAATCGTCTGCAACCTTTCAGTTTTGACCAGCATATAATATTGTCGTCTGGTAATGATATTACGGTTCTATGTGAAACAATCACGTGCATTTTGGAAAGGGAAAATGTTCAGGATGTTTAAAGGTTGGCTTTTTTTAAGTTTTGTAAGGTTTTTTCTTTAAATTGTAATAAATCTAAAATTCAAGACAGAATAAGAACATATATTCTACAATTCTTATGTTGTTGAATACCCTAGAATTGGTGATTTATGTATGAATAGCATTGGGTTAGAATGGGTTCGCTAGCCTTTCATTTTTAAGGGAAAGTAAAAGACCATTTCCTGATTTGTTTTAGAATACTAAGAAAATTGTAGGAAAAGGGGAAAACTCCTGCAAAACCCTGTGCTACGCTATTAGTTGGTAATGAGAGATTCCCAAACCCTTAGATTATAGACATGACAATTTTGGGTAATAACTTAAATAATATCATACGGATAGATATCATAAATGAGGATTTTTTTAACATATATGATACTGGCGGAATAATGTCAAATCTACCATTCTCTGTTTAAGATATAAATTGTATTACAGGATCAAATAAATTCCTTTAAACATTAGCATATACGCTGTTGTTTTTTTAAATCCGTATTTAAATTTTCTAGCTATACGTGGCTCTAGAAAATTTGATAACCGATTTAGAAAAAAAAACCTGTCGAATATTTGCTTATTCAAGATATAAAAAAATAAATTAAAAAGATCATTCTCTTACTATTTTCATTCTTTCGATTAGGAAATTAAAAGGGGTTGGATTATTTACAGTGAGTATCATTTAAGTTTCAAGGTCCCGATCATACACATACATGAATCATTTAGAAGACTTCATGCAGGGACAGCACTTTCAGATATTGACAGAAAAGCCAACTTTTTTTTTATATTCGAAAAATTTTTGAGTGTTTGTATAATTTATACATGAAGAAGGTGATTATTCCTATAAAATGATAAATATACATATCAGTCTTGTACTCTATATGATATCGATGGCTCAGCGCGAAACGATTGTAACTGCTTATACGTTTATAGGGAGTTGCAACTGTTTCGCGCTGAGCCATTGATATGTTCGATTTATGTACATGTAATTATTATTCATTTTTTCAATTTAGAAAGTATGTCAATGTATCTTTTATATTAACTTTTTAAATTCTACATAAAACCTCGATACCGAGTTATTTAAAATTAGAAATATCTTGTATTCAAAATAATAAAATAAAGTATAGGATTTGGTTATAAATCGCAATGTCTGAAAGGTTTCTTCCCGATGGCGGATCAGTTTTGCTTTACGAGTTTGGATTATCGGGTTCGAGTTTTCAGACAGGGTATTTTGAAATATTTGCAGAACGGTTTTAGGTGCCATTGTATATTGAAGTATGACAGTTTTGCCCGCTTTCCAATTGGGTGCAAAAAAGGCGAGATGTTACAATAAGTTATTTTTATGCAATGCTCTGACATCGACGGTCAATGGGTTGATAATCGTAGACCTATGTGAGATTGCAGCTGGAGGCTAGGAAAGGATGTGATGGTTGTACTGGTGAGAGAAATACCAGGAATACATTTTTAGGTGCTCCAGTCTCCGCGATATAACTGGAAATATGTTGAAAGCGGCGTAAAACTCCATTCAATACATCGACAGTTTAATTCACAGCTTCCATGAAAAGACCAACCGGGTCATTCTACCTAACCGTTGTTTTTTTTTCAAATCGCGCACCGTCTAATTCTGCTATCTGTGTCCGATAAGTAGTGGGTCGGTTTCTTGACCAAGAGGTCCCAAGTTCAATTCACGTGAGCGGCCCTATCGATCTTGCTTCTTTTCTTGGCCCACACATTTATCACGAGCACTGGTTCATTTCTGGGAATCAAAATCGAGACGGATTAATCAAAGTTGTAAGAATTTGTTTCCAATCGTCAAAAGAAATAGGTTTAAAGCAAACTAAAATACTTCTTTTATTAACTGGAACCGAATGTAAACGTGTATATATAATGATGTTGGGATTTTTTTGCAGACGTTAATCCTATGACTTCCTTTTTTTATAAATTGTACTTTTATCCTTATTTTAAATAATTTTATCTCCGATGAACTAGGTAATAAAAATCTATACAGATCACGGAATGCAGATCTACATCTTTTTTTATTCCATTTTTTCGATCACATATTCTGACTCAAGGTACAAAGGCGTTCGCGAATGTTTGAAAATGATATCCCGCTTTGCACGTAAGTACACGTGCAAAGCGGGATATCATTTTGTAAACGTTTCACGAACGTTTTCGTTCTGAACAGACGACTGGAGAGTCAGGGTATTGGGTTAAGTTTGGATCAAGGGTTTTTCCTTAAAAAATAGATGACATTAAAATTGGAAAATACGGGGAGATTTCGGAAATATAAGTTATAAGAAATGTCTATTACGTATATCTATAATATTTTTCAGTTCGGCACGTCATCTTTTAGAAGATGAGATTTTTGTCAAAATTCACCAGATATATACGGTTTATTTAATGCCTTTTCCTCCTAATACCTCTTCTCGTTTTTTAAAGCCCGTACACGATTTTTTTTCGCAGAAATTTGTCCCGATTTCTTTCTCAAATCATTTTTTCTGCTATATTAATATATTCTCATATTCGGGTCATAGGAACGTATATTTCATTTTTCTTCTTTCTTTCCATCATTATATAAAAATCATTTATTACCAAATAAACGTGAAAATGTTTAACAATTTTTAATAAAAATATTTTTATACCTTGGCGGAGTTAGAAAAGCCATCCTTTTTTCCCAATGATATTTTTCATCTTAATGAATATTTTACACCATATAAAATTAGATCTTTTGATCAATTTACTCAACAGAAATCCTTAAAAAGGAAGGGGTCATCCGGGTAATAATGAATCAAGAAGTGATAGAAAAGAGATAGAACCCAAATGAATAAATAGCGAGGCAGAATGATAATTCTAAATACATGATTATGTAAAGCAAAACCGAAAAGTTATGGCCCCAGTCAGGCTGCACTAGACTCACCAAATATTGGAAGCCATTTCGATGGCACAGCATGAAACAGTTGTAACTGCCTATATGTTTATAGGCAGTTACAACTGCTTCGCCCTGAGCCATCGATGTATAAATTTAAACTGTTTCTTGTGACTAGCAACGTAAATTGATTTGTTGTTTTTTCTGCGATTAATTTTTTATCTGTGCTTATTATCATTGGGTTTATCCTTTCTACATGTACATGTACAGCGGTGTATCCATGTATTTTATAAAGGGGGTTCGATGCCGGACTAGGATTCGAGTAATTAGTACCATAGCATCCCTATCTATGGGACTTATTGTGTTAAACCTGTTAATATATATCGTTTAATTTTTAGAATTTGAAGTACCTGTGATTAGAACACTACAAAAGGGGGTCGATTTTCTTGTGTTACAAAACTTTATTTAACTTTGTTACTACAATTAAGAAATATGGATATAGAGGGGGTTCGTTCGACACCGCCCCCCCCGAACATCCTATGGATCCGCGACTGATGAGAATCTAATGAAATAGACTCGTCCTAAATGAAGAAAACGATGATTTGATGAGTTCATTTTTTATCGTAAGATATGGGGTGTTAAGTAGCCAAGTAGAGAAGTGGGTACTTTGCTAATCGCTTGAGTACTGTAGACAAATATTTACATGTTTGTTTTCAACAAGTGCGCCATGCTCAAGTTATCATCTATGTAAGTGATACGGCCCTCTTATCGATATATTGATAATGATAAAACAGGGGAGAACGGTTGTTGGATATCGGTACTGAAGAAAAAATCTTCTGTTTAATAAATAAGTACCGTAACTACAGCTTAAACTAAGCTGTAGTTACGATATTTTAGTAACTAAATCGACGGTCTGCAAGATAAAGTTTCATCTAAAAAATGTGAATGGTATTGACCCATCTCGGGTTAAGCATTTTAACTATCCGCCGGGAAGTACTATTACGTTACGGTTACTGGATTGTTACGGCGATAGTGTTACTGTACAACATCTGTAACAGCACTATTAAAATACGTTTAACAGGCTATTTGTGTAAAGATTCAACGTGAGATCTCTGTACAGAACAAGGGTATAGTTCAATGTCATGTCTCCCTTCAACTAATTCCAATGGAGTATTAAAAGGCGCAGTCTTTCTTCTTTCCTTCGCCTAAGTCATTCTACCTATCAGCAAATTTCATTTCTTAAATATCGAATTTGATGAACTTTCAACTGTTCTCAACTTCCGATGTATAAAATATGCTTGTGAAATTTGTGGATTAATTGTATGCTTTCGATCCAAAGAAACACCCACAACATAGGAGTAGATTAAAATTAGTGACTAACAAAAACTAATTCAAATCACTTTGAAGCGAAAACTCAGTCATCCTTTTCTAAACGAGCCTTTAAATGGGTTACAATTGATCCCATGTCTGAGACGGATCGCATAAGAATTCGGAGCGTATTTCTGAATTATATTCACGTTTTACTGAAAACATAAGCACGCTTTCGTCCGTTGGTCGATATTTTCTCCTTATAACAACTTGTCAAACTCACAAAAGGAATTATGAATGAAAAATAACTTAATTGGTGTGATGACACTAAATGTTTTCATTTGAATGAACTATTCGCACGACATTGCAAATCTCACGCTAGCGCCGGATGACCTGCACGTGCGGTAAATGTTTTCTTTTGGAGCGATGGCGTACTCACATTGACAGATGTTTCCGGGGAAGTTTTTACGCGACACCGGGTAATATTCTTGTATTTTCGATCAAATGAATGGATTTTTTTCGAGATTTGCACAGATTTGACGAAATTAGAGAGCCCATTGAACAAATCGTCAGCGATCACTTTTGCGTCGACACCGTTAGATTGTCGTCTGCAACCGACATCATGGTTACAGTATCAAGGTACTTTCACACATCCACGATCTTCAACTTAACTTGTTAAAGTAACTTAAATGGGATTTTTTTTCCTTTTATTTCCTTACCAATTTATAAAGGTAACCTATATAGAACAAAAACCGAAAAAAAAGAAGAAAAAAAAGGCAGAATTGCCTATGGCCATTTCACCCCAAAAGGTTTTATATGAGCCTGTGTGTGACATTTCCTACAATTTTATATATGTACATAGCAAAGACTCTGACCAGCCTGTGCATCTGCACAGCCTGACCAGTAGTAGAGAGATAAGGTTTTAAACTACTTGTACCATATTAGGTAACATTACTTTTACAGTAGGTGGCTGCTTACACTGCTAAATGTTCGCACCTCATACCCATTTCAAATTGTTGGAATTGTCACGCACAGGCTCATATTATAGAGAGAATAGTGAAAAAAACAATGACAACAGAATTGATCATTTTCCAGAATGTTTCCTTACTTATTGTACTTTCATTATCTTAAAAGACAGCAACGTGTATGGATCTATTTAAGCATTTCATAGATTAATCTTGTCTATTAAATCTAGATTATTCACATATCTTGTAGCTTTTCAATGATGCTATTTTATTTCATCAGGAATAACATATTCTTTTCTTATGTAATCTAGAACCTTATCAGTCCACACAAAGCCAAATTATGCCTTAATGAATAGACCTGTTTTCATATGGAATTGACATTTTGTATTATTGTTAGGCTCTACCATATTGATTAACAATAGATATATTTCTTTTCTAAGTAAATGCTTTATTTGTTGGGTTTTATTGTTGGGATATATTGTAAAGGAAATGTTGTTTCAGTGATGTAAGAAGTGGACATATTAAAGCTTTGTCCAAATAAATATTCCATTTTCATAGAAGTGAAATATTTTCTTTATATTTTCTGTACTAGGTTATTTGGAAAAGTTAGTGCAAATCTGTTGTAAGACTTTATAACTTCTTTTGTATTTACAATGATTTTTAAATAATTGATGTTACATCAAACTTTCAACCAAATAAGACCTAAGACCTTAGATATTACAGATTAGGTCAATGTGGGTTGAATGCAGATTTATATTTTGTCAATGTGAAAACACTATGGAACTTTAGACTGGGACTCAAGGTAAACATTTTCTTTCTCAATAAAAACACAACAACACATTTTTGACTACTTTTGCATACATGAACATATTTTTCTGTTATTGAAAAAGAAAAAAATGTTTTAAAAAGATGCATGAATGACATGAAGTAGTAATGTAATACAAATTATATTAAAAAGAATAACATTAAGTATAAAAATGGTCAGCAATGGCCAAACTTCATCACAAGGCTGATTTTGTATTTTTTTTTTTAAAAAGGTATTGAAAAAGTAACACTGTTTTTATAAAATTCTTCTTACACTCATTTTGTTACATATCAAAAAAGCACACATTTAGCTAGATTATTGTAGTATTAAAATAATGATTTTTCAAGATTCCATCACTGCCCTTCTGTCTTCTACAAAGAATTAAACATATTGGTAGATGGCAAACCAAAGATATATGACAACAGGTTGAATGAAGCTGTAGTTACAAAATTATGTTTGCTCCTACATCAATGATAATTCAACAGATTATGTTGCATTCAGAAACTGTCAAGGATACATATCTTAAAAAGTTAGAAAAAAAAGTTTTTATAATTTGTCCTTGTTACATTGTACAGTGCTTCCTAGCAACAATCTAGGACTATTCAAAATTATATCAAATATTATAAACCCTTTACAAATCTAATCTGTTCAAATAAATACAAGTCTGCATTTGTAATATTCTGTTCAAGTCGGACATTAAACCCTTGTCCAGCGGAGCCAGGAATATTCCTGCTTTTGCACTCAGGTACAGACAAAGATCAGTCTGCACATACGTGCAGACTGATCTTAGTTTTTACCACCTGATTTCTTCTTTTAAAAAAGAAAAGTTCAGAAAAGGAATTTTCAAACAAAACTAATAACTCACAATTATTTCATCCAATGATTTCAGCACTTTGGTTTTAAATGCAATTTTGTCAAAAATTTCCATACGGCAAGACACAGGTATATAACTTAAATTTGTAAGTGGAAGCAAAATTACAAATGCCTGAGTTCTTATTCTAAAATATAAGATTGGCATTTTGATAGGATAATTTCTTATCCGTATAAACAGCTAACATCTCAGCCAATGGCCATGCATATTTAATTTTCAATTTATCAACAGATACAGATTATGTTAAAGTACTAAATGTGTATTTTCAAAACTGAGCTCAGAAATCTATATATGATTATAGAATTTACGGCTCACCAGAGAAAATCTACCTAAATGATATTATGTCTCAAGAAAGATAAAGAAATTGACATGAAAAATATCTTAGCTCTTGTATAACTTTTTTACTCTAAGAGCTGTATAACTTACTGAATGATCAAGGTAAGATTAATAGATAAAACTTAAACACCATAAAAGATTTTCAAATTTGTTAATAATTTACCAAAAGATGTTAAAAGATATTGAGTATAAAGACAAAAGACTGTCCCCATGTGAACCCATTCAGGACTCATCCAACAGTTAGGGGCATTAATGGACCTTGAAGGGGCACTCTAGCAGAAACAAAAAAATGTATTTTTGTCAAATTTATGATTATTTTACAAAATTTAAAAGATATTTCAACAATAAGTTGAGAAGCTATCTGTAAGATTTACAGATCACTATCACAAATGGTTATTATTGAAATCATTAGCACATGGGATACTTTGTCCTGTCTTTAACCCTTTCCTGTTTTACAAAATTTTGGACCTGTCCAAATTCAAAGGTTTTGCAGACGAAAATTTAAAGTGGATTTAATTTGAAAAATAACCATGCAGTAGGGTGGAAAACAGTGTGGAAAAAGTAGAAATTGCTTGTCAGAAGCAATTTCTTCTTTTTTCACAATGTTTTCTCAATCATAAAATCTTAGGCACATAAAAAGCAGGGGTTAAACAGCAAAGGGTTAAACAATTTTCAAGGGTTGTGAATGAGATATTTTTCCACAGATTTTCTGCGAAGGCTTTCTACGAATTAAGATTGCTTTTCATATTTTAAAAAAACTTGCAAATAAAAAACGTTCGACAAAACTTTTAACCATTGATTTTTCTACATGTGGTGTTATTCTAACTGGTCTATTTGGTAAAGGGTTCCCACCAATTATACAGTTAAGGACAGATAGCTATCATTTACACCTGCACGCAGAACATCTTCAATCTTTACAAATCTTTTAGTCCATACCTTGACAACAGAAATACCCATGAAATGATAGAGAGATCAAACAAAAATCTGACAAATTAAAAAAATGATTAAATAAAATTATTAAAAAAATATTTATGGTAAATACAGTCAATACTTTTCATACTTAGAAAATAAGACTAAGGTGGAATTGTGAATCAATTTATATTAATTGATGGCATATAGAATCCTACAAAAAGAAGAAAAATTCTGACTATAATTAAGGCAGTGGACCTGTAAAACTTCTTCAACATTTTGAAAATAATGAACTTTTTAACTCTTTGCTGTTTAATCCCTGCTTTTTTACGTATGTGTGATTTTACCATTGAGAAAACATTGTGAAAAAAGAAGAAATTGCTTCTGACAAGCAATTTCTTCTTTTTCCACACTATTTTCTGCCCTACAGAATGGTTATTTTTCAAATTAAATCCACTTTAAATTTTTGTCTGCAAAATCGTTGAATTTGGACAGGTCCAAAATTTTGTAAAACAGGAGAGGGTTAAGTAGAAAACAGTCAATGTACCAGTCTATGAACTGACTGTGTCTGTGCTTTATACTGTCAGTGCCAAAGTTTGTGCTATACAAGCAGGAATACAGCTAAAATGGATTTTGATAATTTGCTAAAAATTTAAGGAAAACAATATAGTATTTGTTATTAAACTGATATTTCTTCATTCAACTGTATATTTTATGATGATGCTTTGCTGCAGGGTTTTTTCATCTGGTCTTATTTGTTTGCTTAATAAAAGTTATAGCAAAGCCATTTGAACTAAATGTTGAATCAGTGAATATTTTGTGCAATAAGTAAATTAAGCCATACTAGTATATTATCTTCTCCCCTTAATCCACATAGATAAACTGGAGATTTTTACATGAGCCCATTGTGAAAGACCCGGGCGACAGCCTAGGTCAGTTGCTATGCTATTTGGGATCATTGTATTAACTTACTGTATTGTCAACTTATAGCCATGGGATTGATATTGTATCAAAACTTACGCTACAAACTCTACAGGGCTGCAAGGTCTAACCATTTCTTAATACAAAATTATTTTTTTTTATAATATATTATAATTTTTAGGGTGATTTTTTTGTGATTATCATATAACTCATAGAAGACATAATCATTTTTTGGTATTCTTTTGAATATTTAATGAAATTCATTGAAAGTAAAGCACACAGTATTATGACAAGAAATAACACTGATTAGAAATGTAAAGATGTGGTTATATAAATTGTGACAAGAAAAGATAGGGATCTATATAACCATTATGGTTAAGTAAACCAAATTATGATTTAAAAACTGTTGAAAGTTTATTTAAACCTAATACAATCAATCAATCAATCAATGGAAACCAAAACAATGACAGAATTTAATCTAACATTCTCATTATGAAGGGTTAGCGCAACACTATTGTAAGTGCCTATATTTCTATAGGCACTTACAATAGTATTGCACTGATCCCTCAAATGAAAGAAAAGGTAATGTAGCACATTTTCAGCTCAATTTCAAAGCGAGAAACTAAAGTTGAATCAAATTGAAGTCATGATATTTTAGAATTAAAATGGCCACATATCACTGCATCTATTGTCTGTGAGTTTGTAATTAAAAATAGTAAGTGTAGGCATAAAGAGAGAAATTATACAATTGATCTTTTTTCTTTGCACTTTTTTCGGTCATATATTACTTTGATGAATGATCAGTATTGTGTAGATCAATTTATCAATTCATTTTCTTTGTCTTTCTGGTAAAATTGGTTTTCTTCACCCTTTTTTATAGCCATGGTACTTTTGTAGCATTCCTTTTCATTGTTATATAGTTTAAGCCTTTTAGAAATAAGAGAAGTTAGTTAATTTTTAAATTGACCAGATTTTCTTTTTAATTTTTTTCTGTAATTCATAGAAAACAACAACAACAACAACAACAACAACAACAAAGAAAAACACAACACTTCCACAAATCATTATTACTAGAAGTAAGTCAAAAGACAAATTTTAAATTGTATTTATATTGAAATATCATTATTGAATAGGGTAGAAAATATGGTAAGAATAAAAGAAATCCCTTGTCACAAGCAATTTTGATGTGTCCATGGTAAAGAGGGGGAGTGAGTATAAGCTTCTTGATTTAGATAACCAGAGTTTGATTCCCAAGAGCAGCAACTATTTTTCATTGGCCTGCATATTTGGCATGTGTATTGCTTTATTTAGAGGAAGCCCTATAGAGAGAATTGTAAGAACTTGTGTCCCATTGTATGTAAGATAAATAGGTTTAAATATGTGTTGTTATTTCTACTTTTTATACGTCCGCCTCCCGTATATTGGCGTCATCTTCTCCGTCTGTCCGTCCGTCCATCCGTCCGTCCGTCCGTCCGTCCGTCCATCCATCCGTCCATCCGTCCGTCCGTACGTCCGTCCACTTTTCTTGTCAACGCAACTCCTCCTAAACTACTGGCTGGATCTTCTTGAAACTTGGTCAATATTATCACCTCAATTGGTAGATGTGCATGAAGGAAGGATTTTACGGTTCGTTGATTTTTGCCTGAGTTATGCCCCTTGATAACTTAGTCTCTGGGTCCACTTTTCTTGTCAACGCAACTCCTCCTAAGTTTCTGGCTGGATCTTCTTGAAACTTGGTCAATGTAATCACCTCAATTGGTAGATGTGCATGAAGGAAGGATTTTACGGTTCATTGATTTTTGCCTGAGTTGGCGGACGTATATTGGCGTCATCTTCTCCGTCTGTCCGTCCGTCCATCCGTCCATCCGTCCGTCCATCCGTCCGTCCATCCGTCCATCCGTACGTCCGTCCACTTTTCTTGTCAACGCAACTCCTCCTAAACTACTGGCTGGATCTTCTTGAAACTTGGTCAATATTATCACCTCAATTGGTAGATGTGCATGAAGGAAGGATTTTACGGTTCGTTGATTTTTGCCTGAGTTATGCCCCTTGATAACTTAGTCTCTGGGTCCACTTTTCTTGTCAACGCAACTCCTCCTAAGTTTCTGGCTGGATCTTCTTGAAACTTGGTCAATGTAATCACCTCAATTGGTAGATGTGCATGAAGGAAGGATTTTACGGTTCATTGATTTTTGCCTGAGTTATGCCCCTTGATAACTTAGTCTCTGGGTCCACTTTTCTTGTCAACGCAACTCCTCCTAAGTTTCTGGCTGGATCTTTTTGAAACTTGGTCGATGTTATCACCTCAATTGGTAGATGTGCATGAAGGAAGGATTTTATGGTTCGTTAATTTTTGCCTGAGTTATGCCCCTTGATAACTTAGTCTCTGGGTCCACTTTTCTTGTCAACGCAACGCCTCCTAAGTTTCTGGCTGGATCTTTTTGAAACTTGGTCTATGTAATCACCTCAATTGGTAGATGTTCATGAAGGAAGGATTTTACGGTTCATTGATTTTTGCCTAAGTTATGCCCCTTAAAACTTAGTCTCTGGGTCCACTTTTCTTGTCAACGCAACTCCTCCTAAGTTTCCGGCTGGATCTTCTTGAAACTTGGTCAATGTTATCACCTCAATTGGTAGATGTGCATGAAGGAAGGATTTTATGGTTTGTTGATTTTTGCCTGAGTTATGCCCCTTAAAAACTTAGTATCTAGGGCTCATTGAAATTGCAGCCTTTTGAACACAAATCCTCCTTACTTTTTGTCTTTATTTAAATGAAACTTGGTCAATGTCATCACCATAATTTGAAGATGTACATGGATCAAGGATTTTATGGCTCATTTATTTCCCTGAATTATGCCCCCTTAAAACTTAGTGCCTGGGGCTTATTGAAATTGCAGCCATGTGAAGGCAACTCCTCCTAACTTTTTGTCTTGATTTAAATGAAACTTGGTCATTTTCAATTTGGTTCTGTCAAAATAAGTAGTGTCTACAATTATTTCTGTGAAACAGCAGCAATGTGGCGGCGTATTTTGTGACGATGGCACTCTTGTTTGATAATGTTTTTCAAGCTGTTATCCTTCATCATTGGGATTTTGTGGTATTCTTTCAACCTGTGTTTCTAATAAATAACTTAAATCTTATTTGCATCAATGTAAATAACTCAATTTTAGAAATATTGGGGTCTAAGCCTTCCATAATTTACAACCCCAATTAGTAATGAATGGAGCTCCTTTTCTTGACCCAGCTTCAGGCCCCTAAAGTAGGTCAGATCCCTTGAAAATCAATCATTTTGAACCACCTGTATCAGTTCTTATTCACACTCAACTAATTGTTTCCACATGTAAGGATGGTAAATCCATTTTATTGCATCTTCAATTATATAATTAAGGCATTTCCTCATAAGAAATTGTGGGGATGCAGAATCCAGTACAACTAGGAATGATTTATCAAACTGTTAGCTTGCCTACATTAAAAAGCACTTTCATTTGAACAAACCCCTCTATTTTGTGTCTATAATACTCTGGTTTCTCTGCTGGTCATCAACAAGCTGAACTGCTGTTGTAGTAAAGCTGGTCTTCCATCTGACTTTCAATCAACATGTCTTGGGTTTGATCCCTGGCAGAAGCACAAAACCTTTCTGACATTTGCCTGAGATCAATTGTTTGATAATTCTGAGCATATGTGGGATGAGCAGTTGGTGATCATGGTAGTACAGCGATTGGGAATCCTCGGCAATTCTAAGGAATAAACCTAGGAATTATATGGCAACCAACATAAAAGTGCGTCATCTCAAAACATGGGGTTATATGATGTCACAATGGTGTAATACAAAATCATCAAAATATTTATATGGGCATATTAGTATTTGATTACAAAACACAGTGTTTTACTGCGTTTTGTAATCATATCATTATATGCCGAAAAAGATCTCCAAAGATAATTTGATGTTGATGTCTGCTGGATTCAATGTTTATTGCCGCCATCATAGCGCAGTTGGTAGCATGTCAGACTGTCACTCTAGAGGTCCCTGGTTTGATACCTGACGGTGACACTCAAAGGATGTAATGGTAGAACTGGTGTGAGAAATACCGGGATTCCATTGTTAGGTGCTCCAGCCACCGCAATACAACTGAAAGATTGTTGAAAGCGGCATACAACCCAATTTAACCAAACAAATAAACAAATTCAATGTTTAATATTGTTTTTCAAGATTTTTTTTTTCATGATAACTTGCTTTAAACCAACTTATGTGCATCACAAAAAAATATTCAATGTAGACTTTTAGATAATAAGCAAATTTAGAGGTGAGAAGATTTGGGGAGATTAAAACTAGATAGAAGTGGAGAAGGCCTCAAATGGGAATCGGAATCTATCTACCCTATCTGTTACAATAACACAGCCCTATGACATATTTTGATTTAAAACTTGATTAAGGAAGTGACTGGTCCCCAGCCACTTCATAATGCTAGACTGATCAGCTGAATGAACAGACCATTTCAGTGTAAAATTCCCTAGACGCAGTCTATAATATCAAAGATGGTCGCCTGACAGGGCCCTTCAACCCTGTTTTGAATTATTAACCAAATGGACATAACAATTTATCTAAAAGGTTCCGTTTGAATATCCTGCAAAGTATTAATAATATTACATAATCCCATTTAATGGAAGTCTTTAGTGAGGTCTCAGTGCAAAACTATTGTAAGTGCCTATAAATATATAGGCACTTACAATATGTTTTTACTGACCACTTGAAATAGCCAGTCTTTTATAGAATCTTAAGATATATTTATAGGTATATAAGACATTGTATATTAATCAGTAAGTTGTCTGTCTTAGCATTTGTTCATCCATATGTCTGTCCATTAGAGCATAGTACCACAGATATATCGGTTCATTTGATATGGCCATACTTTGTAAGCTGTTGTTATGGCTTTAGAGGGGTCTTTGGGTTTCTCAATCGTAATAAAAGATGTAGTTCCGCAAGAAAGATTGAGGTTTGAGAAACCGTTATCTCCTTTCATTTTCAATGTAAAATTAATCTGTGACCACTCACTTGAGATTGCTGGCCTATAGACATTGATCATATTTTTTCTTCTCCAATTATAATATATAATATAATACATTTTAGGTTGTTGGAAATACACAAACTTCTATGAAATCTTTGTTTCGGTAAATTATGTCAGTTTTTTCATGATATTAAAAAAAATGAAAAAAAACTTGGAAGGAAATTTCAATGCAAACACAGCTGATATAAAACGTTTCTGATGAAGAGTTAAAGAGAATAAGAGTAGATTTACATGTAACCTATCTATTCCTGACAGCTATCTTGATAAGCGGGGTGTTCATTTCAATGTTCATTAATTAGTGGAATTGAAATTAATTGTGTATGCATGATTTTCTTGTCAAAGGTCAGCCAGAGATATCACCAATGAATTCAAATGAAGATAACAAGATATATAATTATATTTATGCAATTCAAGCAACCTCTTTTCTATGTAAGCCAAGAAAGACTTTGAATATAGAAGAAAATATATCACATTACAAGCCTTTGTAAAATATGGATTTCAAAGGCTTCAAAAAAATTAAAATTTGCACTCTTATGCAGAATGGTATGATAGTGCACAAATCAGTGGCTAAGCACAGAACAGTTGTAACTGCCTATATGGTTATAGGAAGTTACAACTGTTTTGTGCTGAGCAATCAAAATGTGATTGTAAGAAAGTACCGTTACACTCAAATACTTCAGAAGATGGGCACTTGTTGATTGAAAAAAAAATCATTAATGTTTATTTGTTTAGATGTTTTATAAAAATTTTCATATCACTCAAAAAATGCTCTGAAATTGTAAAAAAATGTTACAAAAATATTCAAAAAGACCAACATTTCATTCAAATTGATTGACAAACAATACTAATCATACATTTGAACATCATTATTAAGGGAATAATGTCATAATGAATAAGAGGCTTACATGTCAATAATTTCAAGAGTGAACTTTGAAAATATTCAATATTTGGATTATTGCTGAAATAACTTAGATCATTATGTTGTCATAGTTTTAAATCCAAATCCTATTTGTCTTTCATAATGAGAACTGCATCTGACTTGCATTATAATGTAAGGGTATGTTGCACCCTGGAGAGTTGTTACCAAGGCTGTTTGAAAACAGTTTAAGCAATTCTGGGTCCCTATGGGTGTTAGTTGCTGGCAGAGACTGGGGTCTCCAAGGGGGGGTTATGTTACAAACTTGCTGAGGAAAGGCAATAAAGACTGGCAGAAATATAAATACCTATACACCATAGGGAAAATAAAAGTCACTGGTTTATGAATTTGTGGCAAGTTTATAAACATTGAAAGAAATGTATCTTTATTAAGTATTTTGACAGGTGGCAATCATATTATTTGATTAAGCCATTTGGAAGAATAAAAAACTTTGATCTGCACTTCAATTAATTCCAAATACTGTTGTTTCAAGAAGAGCATATGTATGTAATGATTGAGCCTGTGCAAGGCATTTCCTACAATTTCACATATGCACATTAGTATTCCATGTCATGCTGATTAAAAATCCTAAATGCTCTGTATTTCCTAATTGTGAGTCAATATTTGATTTTGAGCTTTTCTGATCTTAAAAGTATTTTTGATTTCAAATAAGATTTATTCAACCATACTTTCACAAATTCTATGTGTGGGTGTAACACATTGGATTCATCGTCTTGACAAGAAGATTCTAATAGGTACCCAGAACATAGGGTTTTAATGAGAAATAGAGATTTTAGACTAGCATTTGATTCCAAAATCAGTAAATCATGTGTAGTCAAAGTCAAAGATAAGTATACTCTTGTGATCTAGAGTGCCATTTTGAATAAGAGCAAGTTGAAAGTTAATTATGATGAAATTTAAAAATGACAAAAAGCATCAGTAGAGTTATTACCAGTAATACACAAGTTCTTGCAGCAAGTTGTTGCTAGTGATATCATTTCCCCATTTCCGTCATTTCAAGAATGTTAACCAGTTTCTTTGCCAGGATAAGATTGCTGATGATAACTGTTGTGGATATGAAATTTGACATGTATGGAATTTTCTCCTCTAGTAAACAAACATGAAATTAATATTACATGACATCTAGAAATATTTCCAGCAACTTACAACAACTTGCATTTAAACATTGATGTATGTTCTGTTTCAAAGGGGATGAAATTGTGATCTAAGTTAAAATATAGGATGACAAATTCTTAGTCTTTCAGGCTCCATGTTGATGAGCTTAGGTAAAGACAGTATTAGCTATGCAAATATTAACCCTTTCCTGTCCAATCCCTGGTTTTTACGTCCCTTATATTTTGTAATTGAGAAATATTGTAGAAAAAGAAGAAATTGTTTGTGACAAACAATTTCTTCTTTTTCTACAAAATTTTCTACCCTACAGAATGTTTTGGTTTTTTTTCAAATTAAATCCACTTTAAATTTTCCTCTGCAAAACCTTTGAATTTGGGCAGGTCCAAAATTTTGAAAAACAGGAAAGGGTTAAGGAATATTGCAAAATATACTCAAAAAATCATTTCCAACTAAGAACTCCAATGATTATAAAACGATTTTTTCTCTTCCCTGAATTGTAGAGCTGAATTTATGATCTGCCATGTGAAAAGAGACCATCTGGGAAGTGCGAAAAGAGCTGCGGAGAATGGCCAGAAATGGGACTTTTTGCAATGAAAACTTTCTGAATCTAGAATGATTATTTTGCCTTCTTATATAATTAGTTCTGAAAAATGCTTTCCTGTTGACCTATGCTTGACTTATTCTTTTTCCAATTATTATTTTACTGAGTTACTAGATGGACCCTTTTTGCATGACAGGTCACATTTATACTTTGTTTAAGGAATGTCAGGATTTCTGTATAGGGGCTTTGAATACAAAAGTTGTGTGTGTCATTTTCCTAGTATTATAGAATTGGGATAAAAATTCTCTTTGAAAATGAAATATCATGGTAGTGGACCCATGAAATTTCTGCAAAGTTTTGGAATTCATGAACTTTGCCAGTGTTAATCAAGGTTTCCTAATGATTTCATTTGGAAACCTCGATTGACATTGTTAAGATTCGTAAGTTTCCAAATGTTGCAGAACTATTACAGGTCCACTACTTTAAGATTCTTGAATCGTAGGACCATTTCTAGATCCACCACTCATGCCCCATCTTTTGATGTTCTTCTGTAAGGATAGAAGCAAACTGGCATTTTTGCAAAAGTTGACAAGTCGGAAGATTTAGTGGTTGAGATAAGAATCATAGATATGCTATGATAAATGAAAAACTTAGTATCCTATATCTTACTACAGCTCCTCACAGCTGCTGTAGGCATCCATTTTGATGAAATTTTGAAAATTTTTGACAGACACAATTATGTTGATATATGACAAGAGTGTTTATATGTCCATGGCAATTGTTCTCTCTCTCTGCTGCATGTTTCTGTGTGTCAAGAAATTATGAGAATATTTCATCCCGCTGTTCTCAGAAAATCACGCTGTGAAATGCAGAAGGTATTTGGTAAATATTTTATCATTTTTGTCAGATATATAGGAAATATATTTATATCAATAAACTCCACCTAGCATACTGCTTTCAGCCATCCTTCATCTAGTTAAAGTTCATTTCCCTTATGCATTAATTTTCTACAATTTCTGCTATACTTTTCGACAATTTAAGACTTATATTTGCTTCATTTTCAACAAACATTTCCATAAAAAAATTTGAAAGATTTATAGTCTGAATAAATAATACCATTATTAAGGCTACTGTGGACCCATACCAGTTTCACAACATTTCTGAACACATGATCTTTCACAATGTTAACCAAGGTTTCCTAATGAAATCATTAGGAAACCTTAGTTAATATTGTGAAAGTTCATGACTTCCAAAATGTTAGGGAACTATAACTATTAAAGATCCATTAAACAGCAAGTTTTTGCATCTTTTTATATTAGTGTATATAGGATAGTCCGTGAGATCTAAGATAATTTATTTTTCTGATTTCAATGTCAGGCTGTGGAATTGTCAAATTTCCATTCTAACAGTTATTCAAATTTGAATTTCTCAGAGAAATTTCTGAGACTGTTTAGTGATTTGGTACTTATAAATGAACATCTTTGGCAGTCTATAGAAAATTGCTTTGATGTCTAGACAAGATTTGGAGTCATTCAGACACTTTAATATCAACAGTTTTTACCAATTTTCTTTCAAAACTTTCCCTGAAGTAGCATTGTATAAATTGTCATGACTCTATTTTATTTAGTTTCTGGCTCTATTGGACATATAATTCTGAACAATGACTAGAAAAAAAATCTCCCACTAAAGTCTCATTTTTGTTGAACTCTTTATATGATGAATGAATATTTTGGCAATATCGCTGTAAATCAAAGCACCAAAAGCACTAATTGTACAGTTTGTGAATCAGTTTTTCATTTTGAAAATGTATAACTTTATTCCTTTTCTGGTAAGAAAAAAAAAAATAAAAAAAGTCGGGTGATATAGACTTTATAAACTAAGATCAAAGTACACTTATGTGCAGGCAGGTCTAATTAATTAGATAGAGAGATGGATGGTAAATCATAAATGTATCTTGTTTGTTGATAAAGATGCTCTTCAAAATAGAGGTAAAAAGAGGTTAAAGAAATTTGAAATCCATTCCTTTGATATGAAAGGGTATATTTTTTGGCAGATTCAAAAGAATGGGTTTTATATGTTATTAAAGCTTTGAGAAGAATACATAATTGTACCATAATATCGTCATTTAATCCTCTGAACCTATAATAACATATTCTTTAGAGGAATTTATTGTCACATCTTTTCAAAACGGACAGTTTTGTAAAAATGAGGGACCATAAATTATTCAGAAATAATGGTCATAAAGTATTAGAAGATGAAAATTAAAATGAGTTTTATTTGACAAAATGTTTTATAAATGCCTTCTCTATGCATTTTTTCTGCTACAAAATTGAAGAAAATCTTGATTTCTTTTTTAATCTGAATTTTATATCTCTGCAAAACTTACTCTAATTAAAATATCATCCCAGATTTTGATTATGCGTTGAGGATGGAAATGAATTTAGAAGATTAAAATTCTGCCAGTATTGAATATGTAATAATTCATTGAGCTGAATTCCAGAAATACTTGATTACTTTTTGATTTCATTTGAAAAACGGGCATTTAATATTTGTGTTTAAAGTATTATAGTTAAAATGCTGGTCTATTAAACGTCGTTTGCAATGTATTTCTTAGGCACAATAACTGCTTATGAACATATTTTCATGAAAAAGGGGACTGGAATAGGAATTGCATATTTTTTCTTGCTGATAGAATGTTGTATGATACTAAGGTAGTGGAGCCGTAATAGTTATGTAATGTCTCAGAAGAAATGAACTTGAATAGTGTTAACTGAGGTTTCCTAATGATTTTCATTAGGAAACCTCGGTAAACATCGTGAAGGAATATGTGGTCCAAAATAATGCGGAACTATAACGGGTCCACTACCTTAACCCTTTACTGTTTAATCCCTGCTTTTTACGTGCCTGTGATTTTATGATTGAGAAAACATTGTGAAAATAGAAGAAATTGCTTCTGACAAGCAATTTCTTCTTTTTCCACACTATTTTCTACCCTACTGAATGGTTATTTTTCAAATTAAATCCACTTTAAATTTTCGTCTGCAAAACCTTTGAATTTGGACAGGTCCAAATTTTGTAAAACAGGAAAGGGTTAAGGCATTTATTATAATTGCTAAATGCCAGAGAACCATTGGAGCCCTAGCCCTACGAAGAGAAAGCCAACCATGATGCATTTGCAAAACATGAAGACCGTTTCACTGAGCAGTAACCATTCTGGTCTTAGTCTATACTGACTGATAAATAGAGAATAACATGTAAGTGTCTGTAAAATATCATTGTTATTCGGTTGAGGTTGGGAGAATTTATCATGACGAGGCTTTGCTGAGTCATGGTAATTCCTCCCAGCCCAGACCAGATAGCATTGATAATTTAAGACGCTTACTTCTTATTCTATTTATTATGCAATCATTTTCAGCATTTAATTATAATAAACCCTTACAAATCAAAGAAATTCGGTTGAAAGTGTATGCATATTGTTTCTATAAAAAACTCCATGATATCATGTTATGTTATCAGACATGTGATATCAGGTCAATACAGGCTGCATCGCATGATAAAGCTTTCTATATGCTGCAAACAGCTTAGAAAGGTTGATAGTTGATTTTGTTACAGCGTGGTTCCATTTTTCCTTGTCTCGGATCAGATTGCAGAAACATGTGGTGCATCGACTCATCTAAGGAAGATAAAAAATTGGAATATAAAACAGAGATCTATATTCTCAATCTTGATTTATTATAAATTTTCATTTTCATTTTGATGACTTTACCAGATGGATTGGCAGACTTTGATATTTGGTTTTTGCCTTAATTCCTCTCTGCAAAATGCTAGTATAAGAAGATATTAAAGTCAATGAAAATTCTTTAGAATTCGTAAAGTGGCACATTGGGGATATCTTAGAGAAAGATTTTGCAATATAAATACAATATGAATTAATAACAGGAAAAGTTGTACAGTTGCAATCAATTTAAAAAGGTCACAAAGCAGGATCATTCAAAATATTTTATTCTATATTCATGTAATCCATAAGCCAGTGGTATGTATGTACAAATTTTCTTCACTTGTCCATGGTGGGGTTTGATCCCCAACAGCGGCACTCATCCTTTCCGACTATTTGTCTACCACCTATGGGCTGATAATCGTAGACATATGTAGGATAGCAGCTGGAGGCTAGGAAAGGATGTAATGATTGTACTGTTGTGAGAAATATCTGGAATCTATTGTTAGGTGCTCCAGCCGCCGCAATATGACTGAAATAATGTTAAAAGTGGCTTAAAACCCCATTCAAACAAACAAACCACTTGTCCATGGATGAGTAAAAGTGGGTATCATACATTTCCAGGATCAAAATGAACTTTAACCAAGCATTTTCTTCATTTTAAAAGTACTGTTTTCTATCCTTTGATTCAATCATTAGGAGATATTAGCATATTAGGATATATTCTCCTAGATCTAATTGGTATTGTTCCAAGATTTGCTTTGGTATTTTCTTGTCCACGGACAACCGGGTCTAGAAATCTGTACCTACTGGCAAGTGGATAAGCCCTGTTGGACAAGTGGGGCATCGGAATCCCACACCCCTGCATATGTAATAATTATGGTTAAAATTATGATGAAAATCTTACTAGACTTGAACTAGACCACTTATATTTGGAAGTTATTTTTTCTGTATTTACCGACATAGAAAAGTGTTGAAATAGTCTGGTTCTGATTTAGTCGGTAAGGCTAATCGAGGTTGGCGTGTATAGGATATCAGCTTTGTGACTTTTTAGTGACAAAAGTCACACGACTGGGGATTGTCGGCTGTCTAGGGCCCGTCATAATGGCAACCATTTACTAGGTTATAGATGATGAAGTTTTTTCTCAACGGTACGTCTGGTATGGAAGATTGTCGACCAACAGGGAGATTCGTAGGACTTATGTTCAACCCTATAGATCACTTAGTAAATGAGGTTTCCATTTTTGCGTATTTTTGTACTTTTCAATTCAAAAGGGGGTTTCTTTTCTCTGCTTAAAGAAATGATTTTTGTACATGTGAATATGGAAAAAGTCTAACTTAAAAGGGTCATTATTTGAATTTTGTGTACAAAAATGCTTAAAGAGTTACACCCCTTGATAATATGATAGCTTTTGTGCGATTTGACATGCCAGGTTTGAAGCAATTTTATATTGATAATCCTATTGGCTGGAGGTTACAGTTTTATGAACATGTTGAAAATAATTACTGACAAACTCTTGACAAAATTTAAAGTTTTAGAAAGTAAGCTAGATCACATTTATTTAAGCTAACTTTTCCTGCCTGGTCAAAAGACGCAGACAGTAACTTAATTTTAATCTCCTAAATAAGCTGTTCTTCTCAACGGCCACACTTTTCTTTTCAAATGGAATCAATGGCTTAGCACAGAACAGTTGTAACTGCCTATAAACTTATAGGCAGTTACAACTGTTTTGCACAAAAAATGAAATGCAAACTACAGTGTTCTTTTCAATGAAAATATCAATGTCTAAATCACTTCTTTTCATTGTAGAAAATAGTGTTTTTAAAGTTAACTGAAGTGTTCATTCTTAAATGACTCTGTAACCGTGTCTAATTGTCCTATTAACTGTTTGATTATAATATCTGATTGATTTTCTATTGATCTTTATTTCTACCCAACCCCTGTCATGTAAAATGATATCCGTGTTGAATTCGGAAATCTCAAAATTGATTACCTTATGATTTGTTCTTGTATACAGTTTCTTGATTTAGCGATATCAATTTATTCCCAATTTCATAGATGTTAAGTGGAAATGAGATCCATAATTGTTTGATATTGTTTCCCTAATGGATTGCTAAATTAATGAAAGAAACAAAGAAAGGTGTATATCAATGATATCCTTTGTTTGCTTCTTGTGATTTTATAATTTTCTAGCTATATTTATGCTGCACTTTGGTATACTTGAATACTGTATTGTTCTTTTTTTTCAAAACATCAAGACAATTTCATTGAGTACCAACAACATTGGTTTTGGATGAGAAATAAGAGATGTTTAAATTGTAAATCTTTGTAATATCTGATTGAAAACTTTAGCAAATTATATTAAAATCAAGTGCTGAAAGCACTCTATGCTCTAATTGAGAGTTGTTATGGAAGACCACTCTCACCACTGCCCTGCATAGCTTCTTTGGTTACAATACAATGTTTGACACCTGCGTCAGGGAAGATCTTCTTTGGGTCAGTGGTTAGCACATTGGACTTGTAAACCAGCATGGGTTTTATCACTGGCTTTTCAGCTTATGTTGCCCACAGTTTGTTATAAGATGGGGGCTTGTCCAAAGATAAGGCCATTGCATGAGCCATTTCTGTAGGCATTGTACCAACTTTGTTAGTACATGAAGCACATTACTGCCTATATAGGCTTATTGTCAACAATATATATGATGACTCTTAAGGGGGAGTGTGTTATGGGAGACCACTCTAACCACTGTCTTGCATAGCTTCTTTGGTTTAAATACAATATCTGTCACCTACATTAGGGAAGATCTTCTTTGGCACAGTGGTTACCGCATTGGACTTGTTAACTATATATAGTTTAAATATCATTTGTCGGCGTGGGTTTGATACCTGTTTTCGTCAGTAATTTTCAGCTATGCTTAAGTTGCTGACAGTTTGTTCATAAGTTCAGTATGACAAGCCTTAAGACAGTAAAATGTTGAAAACGTTACACAACAACAAATGATGTAAGCAGGGACAGAAAAATGAGGATTTCATGTGAACCTACAGTTTCATATATCGTTTTAACTTTGAATTATTTTACTGTCTGTTTGCTTTATAGGATTAAAGTGTCAAAATTTAAACTTCAAAGAAATATAATTTTGAAATGTGAAATTTACGAATATGATATGAAAAAATATCTCTTTGATATTGTGATTTTTTGTGGATCAAATTAAACAATAAAACTCTGTATTTATCATAAAAAAGATATATTTTGTTGACATTGTGCAAATTCAAAATCTTTAAATGACATCTGAAGATCACATAAATCGTAATCAAAATTACATGTTATTCAGAAATCCTAGATATATGACAATTTTATCTTTTTCAGGGTGTATATATATAATATGTACTTAGTTTTTTGTATGAAAAATGTATCTAACGAGGTTGGGAGAATTGATCATTGTCAAGGCTTTGCCGAGACATTTATCAAGTCTCTTAGATATTTTTTCATACAATACACTAAGTACGTATTATATTTATCTTATAACCTCTTTTTGTCTTGTTTTCATTGATGTTTCTAACTGAAATGCAAGTTTCTAAAAATAACCACATTATATCATTATTCTAAAAATAGCTATGTGATATCATAAAAAATATCACACAGATATCTGTATAGTTATAAGATAAAAGACTTTATTAAGTGTACATCAAACCCTATATTGTAGGTATATAAATTCAGTGCAATTGTCTAAACACATAGAAAGGGGGGTGAATTTTACAGATTAAGACATTCAAAATTATTTCTTTTCTTGAACATTATGGCCGTAATCCTGTTGTCATGCTGGAATAAGAAAATGGTCAAAATTTGCATTAAATCAAAGTGCTGAAAGCCCTGGATGCACTAATTGTGGATCAATATCAATTTTTGAAAATATAATTTTGAAACTTTGGAAAAAGTGCATTATTTCTAAGGCTTTTATTCTTAGTTTTGCTTTGAGTCGACTATTTAAAGAATTATAGCGCATTCCCATGCAATCCCCAATGCCCAAGGAAAGGTAGTCAGGAAAAAAAAAAGAGGAAAGTGCTGAAATTGTTACAAGCAATTTTGCATTTTAAACAAAATTTTCTGAGTGATCCCTCAAGGCGAACAAATACAAGTTTCTCTTTACTTTTTCGCTTCTGATTTCTTTCCTTTTCCGAAATTCTGTTTTATTAATATTATGGTTTAAGCAAAAAATGCCCCAAAATTGACTTCCATGCACCTGCTACAGTTTTATAGCTGCATGATGATCTAATAGGAACTGAAAAATCAAACACATATCAAGTTTTCTTGATGGTCTATAAAAGCCCTTGTGGTATTTTTGTGATGGGTTTATATTTAATCAGTCAAACAAATAGACAAAATGATATATATAAATGGTGACAACACCTTCAACCCACGGCTTCCTGGAATCCAAATTAACCCTTATCCAGCTGAAAATGAGATTTTCTTCAAACAAATTAGTGTCAACATGGTTTTAAGGTACGCAGATTTTGCAAGTCTGAGACTCTTAAATAAGTGGCCAGAACCCTCAAAACTATCTGATGCGAGTCCTTAGGACCCTCTGGGGATCAACTTCAGAATTGAATTGAAGACTGTTTTACAACAGTCTTCAATTCTTCTCTTAAGTTGATACTTAAGAGTACATATCTATACGATTCCTTTTGTAGCTTAATCCAGGGAAAATTTAAAATTAACACAAAAAATGAGGAAAGCTTTAAAGAAAATAGTCCACTTTTAAAACAGACTCCCAAAGCTGAAGCGAGAACCCTTTCAGCCTAACTATTGAGTCCTGAGGACCTATGCAACAAATGAACCAGTTTGGGTTCCTGCTTTTTCATACAACAATTAAGTAAAAAGCAGCAGTGTAGGTTAGGATCAGACTGCCTATCTATGAAAGCTGGTCTTAGTGTGCACTGTATGCCAGAGCTTTGTGTTCAGTAGGAGAATGGTTAACAAGAGCACTGCCTGTGGGTGCAATGCTCATCTGCAGGTGCTGGATAATACAAAAAATCTAAGTCATAAAGGGACATAACTCTTACAAAAATGCTACCAGAGTTATCCCCCATGATACTCTGGATAGCTCTTGTGATGATGAACACACATGCCAAGTTTCATGAAGAAATTTTCAACAACAATAGAGATATGACCAAGGTAAAAGTTTGTCATGCCAAGGCCATTAACAAAGCCAATGAAACCAAGGTGATCACAAAGCCTCGGTTTAGCTCTGAAAACAGCCAAGCTAAAATGTCTTTGGCAGTATGGATTGCTTAAATTGTCTACTATACATTCTGTATCTGAGATAGAATTTTTGTTATTTCTATTTCATTTGATATTTTTGTAATATTGTATTTGACAGAAGTAATTGCTTCATAAAATGCTTGCTACTGGATGGATATTTGAATGGACCATATTAAGATTCTAAGAAACAGCTAAAAGCTCCATCAACTTTTATTTAACTCTATGGTGACAACTTGGTCCTTATTAATTTCTGCTAATTTCTGTCAGAAAAGAGAAATTAAAAATAACAACAATGACATGGGGCCCCAGGCTGGCGTAGTTTCTCCATCTGTTTTGATTAAAGTAACACCATGTGAGGATTAATTTTTAATGACCAGTATTACTGTAAAAAGACAAATTTTCACCAAAGTTCAGGTCCGGTAATAATCATTATCAGTTGAATTATCAAGAAAAGATGAAATTATTTTGGAATTAACACGAAAATTATTCCCATTCAAGTGGACTGGGTGCTATAACAAATCTGCGAGGGGAGAGTGATGGTTATCAAGTTTTTATGAGAATTGTGTCTCCTCGATTGTCATGAAAATATTGTCAGGGATCGTTTTTGTTGGTTGTATCATGCAAGTTCAAAGGAACATGGACACATGCTGGGAGAGTGCTTACACTTTGCCCTTAACACTTTTCTTCTTTTCACTTCTGAATAAATAATATGTACGAAGTATTTTGTATAATAAAAAAAATATCGAGGTTGGGAGAGTTGATAATTGACAAGGCTCTGCCGAGACAATTATCAATTGGCACAACATAGTTAGAGATTTTTTCATACAATACACTTAGTTTGTATTATATTTATATTATAACTTCCATTTTACCTTGTTTTCGTCAATATTTCCAACAGAAATGCAAGTTTCAAAAAATAACAGCATTATGTCAATGTTCTAAAAATTATCCATGTGATATCATAAAAAATATCATAAAGGATGTTATCACATGGATATTTGTATAGTTATAAGATAAAGATTAATATCATTTACAAATTTAAAGCCTTATCATGCTGAACATAAAGTGTTCCTGCTAATGTAGGAGGTATAGATAAAGAACAGACTGCACATGTGCAGTCTGATCTTAGTCTATACCACATTGGTTTGCCGTTTTTAAACCACTAAAAGTTTAAAAGCTCATTTTCAAATGAATACTAGCCCACCTTCATTTTAGCATTGAGTGCTTTCAGCACTTACTTTGCTTTTAATGTTTTTTTGGTCAAGATTTTTATCTAGCATACCATGGGTAGGTGTTAAATTCTATAATCTCAAAGATTTGATTTAAAATAAGTCCATAAGATTCTTCTCAATAATTCCATGATGACATGACTAAACAAAGGTCATATTGACATGTAATTGTGATCAGAGATTGCCCTTCTGAATTATTAATCAGTAATTATTAATCAAATGATTAATGATCAATTGAGAAAATTAAAGAAATGTTTAAGATTTAACAGAATAGTTAAGTGCACAGATGTTTTTCTCACAGAATATTTCCTGGTCACAAAAATTAAAAGAACAATGATGCCGGACTGGCAAGCTATTGGCTGTTGCTGGAATATATTTGAAATAATCTACCGTACTTTGGGAAAATTTTGCGTTGGTCTTATTTTTGCAAATTTAGCCACCCTGGCTTGGTGGCAAAACTTTAACACACCAAAATATCCCTACTATTTTATAAAATTTGTCATTCATACATATTATTACCTACAAAAAATATACCATATTTGCACAGAACTGAACTTTTCAAAGAAATGACTGACCTGTAAATAACACTTTGTTCTGGTGCCTCTAATTTCACCACCTATGCTAGGTGGCGAAAATAAGACGCACCAAAATAAAACAACTTCATTTTGGGTAAAAGTGGCAAAAATAAGATGCAAAAATATCCCAATTGAAGTACAGTATGTGCCATATCACTAAATTCTGTTCCACTCAGTTTTGTTCTCATCTGTGAAAAAAAGAAAGTATAGATTTATAATTACTTGAAATTCATAAAAAGAAAAGAAGCTCTATTTGTGTAGAAATCTCCTAAAAATGACTTGTAACAAATGTTGTCAATTGTAAGCATTTATTTCATAATAAATTTTGTAAAGTTATAGATAATATACCAGTGCACTAGTAAAATATATCAATGCTTTAAGAGATTTTTGTCAAAAAGCTTACATTAAACTGAAGAGGAGATCATTCCTGGCCTCTGAACTTTGTAACCCGAGCGTCTTGTATATAATATAGTGCAATCTGACATGATATGTATATTTTTATTAATTACTTTTTGTGATTACTTTACAGGCATCAGCCATAACTACAAATCTGCCACTCTTTATAAACAGTGCTGAATATCATTTTGAAATTGGCAACCCATTCAACATATGGGAAGAGGATGTTTATTCAGTAGACATTTCTCTCTTTGCACAATTTATTAGAAACCCATGCCAACGTGAAATTATGTTTACTTAAAAAAGTGGATTTATATTTGAAATTTTCTTTTTTACGGAACAATTAGAATATAAGTTTATATCTGGAGAATATCATAACATATAAAGGTTGAGACTCTGAAAGTGCTTGTCTGAATAGAGACAGTCCTGCTTTTAGGATGATCAAATGGTACAAACCGGTTGGAAATAATACCCTGCTTTCCATGCAAGTGCACATGCAAAGCGGGCGCATAATTTGCAAACAGTTTGTACCATTTTGTTGTCCTGATCATTGGGTAAAGCTCTTTGATAAGATCTTAAACTTTTTATGATTCACGGTGAAGATGCGACATCTGCCTATTTATCCATTCATATTGTTTTCTGTTCTTCCTTTCATCAAAGTTCAAGGTCACATACATCAAACTTTATACTAAAGTTGTTTCAAAGCCACTTGATGTGGGACTATGAAATATCCTATAGATGTGTAGAAATGCCCTAATTATTGGAAAAGTTAATAGTTATTAATTTTAAAAACTGTTTCAATGCTTTGTTTATTACTTTTGATGGACATTTGAGAAAATTTTAATTAATTTAACAGAAAGACTGACATTTTCTATAAGTTCTCCTTTATTTGTGACCCTAGTTTGTAAGTATAAGTTGGATAATTTAAATGCAGAATAAATTGGTTAGGGCATATTGTTTATTTCATTTCTGATTAAATTTATTTAGAGATAATAATTGAGATATCTGGCTTTAGTTCTATTCCTTTTATCTTTGAAGAGCATCTTGTGAAATCATAAGCCAGTAGTTAATTTCCTGTCAGATTCGGGATTCATTATTAATTCAATCAGTAGTTTTTAACACAATATTAATTTATTGTACATTATAAGGCTATGTTTTTGATATTTTTTAAATTCTTTCTTAAAATATGATTTCAAGATGACAGAAAGATGTTTTAGAAATGTTGCCTCAAAGTGACTTTATTTTGGGTGCGTTAAAAATTTGGTATTTTATGGGTACAAATTTGAAATTCTATTTTTAATATGAACTGAATTTTTGAGATAAATGAAGTAAATTCCAGAAATTTATGGATTTAAGTTATATCCCGAAACGTATAAGGCCCTTTGCGAAAATGACGTCATAAAACACATTATCATGCCATTTTCACATAGAAAATATAACATTCCTATACGTTCTTAGTTCATTTGCATAGTTATTTCACTAGTGTAACAACACATTGTGTTATATGAAAAACATTCAAATGGTTATTTTACTCCCATGATGTAGGTCATGTTATAATGATGCTTCCAGAATCCAAGGATCCTGAATACATTTGTAATACATGTATTAATCTACTTACAGTGCCAGTATTCCAAGAAGAGAATGAAGTAACTGAGGAAAAAATAGAAACATCTACTGAAGATAAAGAAAACTTGAAAGAACTTTCAGGTAATTCCCATTCATGTTTTCTGTTAATTGTTATATGTAATGGAGACTATAGCACTTAAATTCCTTCAAATGATACATTGGCCCCTTTGGCTAAATGTCTTGTTGTCAACCCAACAAGACTGGGTCCTGAGGAAAGCTCACTTATAAACAAAAAGGTGAGCATTCCTCAGGGCTCTGTCTTGCTGTAGTCATTATAAGACTAAAGAGTAGTCTCTGCATTTTAACAATTCTGGGGATTCCTGAGTTTTGCTAGTTCAGTTAGTTATGCAAATGTCTGTGTATCCTAGGATATTGAGTTCAAACCTCTGCATGGCTGATTTTTATCTGACATTCAGTCTATGCTCAGAAGATTAGCAAACAATCCTTTGTGTTGGTGCTTATATATATATATATATATATATAGGCTGCTTTTTTCATCCCTTTATGAGTATTTGTGATCCATCACAAGAAAAGGGACGTCATCAAACTCCATTAAAACAAATATTTTAAAACAGAGATAAATTCAATTAAAGGGCAATATGAGGTCACATTTAAAAAAAACTTAAACAGGAAGGTAGAATGGTCTTTTTTGATTCAGAAATCAGCCAATTGTGATAAGTTTCAACCCGTAGTCAGTCTGCTCTCTGCGCAGTCTGACTAGGGTTGAAACTTTACCTAGTACAAAGCCTGTCCATTTCTGTTTGCTGGGTCACATTTGAAATATTTGAAACACACAGGCTCATGATAATATAAAGTATCAGCATCCATTTTCCTGCAAAACCTTTTTTCTGTTTTACATGCCCCATAATTGCATGCAATATGAAAATCTAATGATGACTATTCCCAGATGATTAATATTAAAAATTAAACAATCATAGGCTTAACTCCGACAACACTCCAGTATTTGCATCATTGTCCTTCAATTAAACTAATTGCCCTCGCTCCGACAAAGAATAAACGACACTTACACATGCGATACCTAACTTTTCCCTGAGGTAAGAGAGGGTTAGGCCGGACGGTTTGCAAATTATTTTCAGATTAAAATATGATAAAATGGCTTTTAATAATTTAATCTTAGACTGTGTTAAGCTAGGAGTAGAAATATTTTATAAGTTGATGGCTGAGTTATGGCAACCCCCTATACATTTTATGATTATAGGCATAAGGTCAGATATTAATAAGCTAGCATTTTAAGGCAATTTCTTTATTCCTGTATTTTATTGGGTTTTGGATATATTGATTATGTAGAAGTTTTATTACAAAATCCATATGCCTGGCTGTTTATTGTATTTAATCTGCATTTTTCATCCCTAGATTTTGGAAGATATATTTGTAAAGCTTATGAACGATTCATTCATCTTTTTTAGATGAGTTTGAACCCTTTTTGAGACAGCAACTGGATTAAGCTCAGTGTGAAACGGTTGTAACTGCCTATAAAGATATAGGCAGTTACAACTGTTTTGCACTGAGCCATCGATATTCTGTACCAATTATTCTTAATTGTCTCTATTTGAAACATATTAGATAAGAGATATTGAAGGCATCTGTTATTTTTTATGCAGGACAATATGCTTTGAGATATATTAAAATAAAACAAATTTTCCCTTGATGTGCTTCTACTCATATTTATTGTTAGTTGTAAATCTTAAACTGTTTTAATTGCTTAATTGTCTAAAGATTGATATCTATGGAAATGATAATTCTTTTGTCCAAGTAGCAATATCTTAGTATCACTGAATCAAAGCACTGAAAGTACTTATGGTGAACGAACCTGATGGCATTCTAGAGTGATATATTGAAATTCAATTAGAAAAGAGAAATCACGAATGTAAAAAAAGTGGGAAGAATTGTCTCGACAAAATTTCCGTTATTCGGAAATTTCACTGCCAATTCAAAGAAAGGGAAAGAGAGGAAATTCCTGTTAGATAAATATTTGTTAGAATATGAGTTGTTACTCTGTGAAAATTTCTTTTACACACTTGAAATAGGCACATTTATTAATTAAACATAAATGGAGAAAACGATTTAATCCTATCTAAAACTGTCTTTAACCTATATCCAATGTTGTTTGTTTTTACAAAAGTAGTTGTTATCATGTTTAAGCTTATTTCAAGTAAATTTGTTGTATTTGTTTTAACATATTAACTATCTGTGTTTCTTCTCAGAGGATGAAAAGGTCTTTGAGTACCAACCAAAGAAACACCTATGAATATCAGTCGGTCCTGAACTGTACTCATTGTTTAAAGTTATGATTTGTTAACTTATTAATAGTATTTTGAACCATAACCTGAGAGATTAGTTTTTAACATATTTGAAGCCATAACCCCTTCTGTGGTTGACACTTATGTCGTTATTCAATTTTAAAACATTGCAGGATGAGAAATATTTAGGTAAAGGCTAAAGGAGGTCTAGTGCCCTATTAGTATAATTCATAGATAATTTCTGTTTAAGGTTTAGAAATTAAAGTATAACTTTTTATATTAAACAATTGCTCCATGGTAAATTGCATACTAAAAGTCTTGATAAATATTATTTTTGTGACGTAATTTCTACATCAAAAGCGAATAAGAATCTTATTTAAGAAGTTTATTTTTTAAAGGGAGGTAATAATTGCATGACTATGTCTATGACTATGTTTAAGTATAATACAATGTTTTTTTTCCTTCCGACTTTCTTTCCAAAAAGAGTTGAGAATCCTTACAATTGTCGGTATATTTTTTGCACGAGAACCTATTGTTTACCTTCAAGAGTTTGGATGCTTGTAAAATCACTCACTATCGATATCTTATCACAGTATTGCGGCTGATATTAGACTTTCTGCTCGGAGCTAGTTTTTGCTTAAACTGTAGTTAACCAATTCTAAACGTATTTTTGGAAGGATGGAGCCAGTTTTTATTCATCGATTTAGAATTTTATGATTTCTGTAAAAAACGCAATGACTTTTCCAGAATAATTTAACAACTAAACCCGCCTGTCGAATTGTAAACAAGTGCATGACGGATCTGGTCCCCCCTTGACCACGGCAATATCTACTCGTAAATTGGAGTGGTATCTAGGGTTGAATATTTAGCTATCATTTATATAATTTTCAAATAGAATTTTGAATTGATATGGTTTTACAGATTGAAAAAATGTAGAATGGCCCCAATGAAATAACTTCCGTGCCTGTCGCATTTGGTATTCGGCAATATTCGCTTCTGAGACAGACGAATAGGGGAGACCGAGGCTAGTCCGGCCACTTTTTATTTTATTTCGATTTTCAGAAAAAAACTATTTAAGATATTTAACCGAAATTTATAAATTTAAGTAAAGCAACGTATAGCTCTGATTATCACGGCAAACAACGCCTCATATCCCTTTCCTATTGCCTGTATATATTAGTCAAAGAGGTCAGGTCGAAAGGGCCGGACTTGCCCCTTGCCGGGGCAAGTGCGGCCATCCACAGGGGCAAGTTGGGCCTAATATGACAAGACTAGATTTTTCCATTACCAATGATATTTCTGGTAAGGAACCTTAGATTATTGACCTATACATATAATCTGTTATTTCTTCGAGTTCTTTATTAAGTATATTCAAAATGTCCAGGTTATCAGACGAATAAGGAAAATACAAAAAAAATCACCGTAAACTCGATTGGGATTCCATCTTTTGAATGATCTTTTTTCCAAATTGTAATCATTTAATGGTATTCTTGCTATAATAATTTCTTTTATATGTCTTTTCGCTGTTATTATACATTATTTATTCATTCGCATCAACAATTTCTTTATCTAATCAGCATCGAACACCCAACCACACCTTAGTGCACACTTTTTTTTTAAAATATTTTCCTCCTGTTATCTTTTCTAACAGTGAAGAACGTGGACATACTTTGAGTTTACAAGCGTTTTAAGATACATAACTGCTGGAATGAGTTCTGCAAAAGCCGTATGCAAATAAAATCAACACATATGCGCATGTTTCGTTAAAAAAAGATAAAAGATCCGTTCTAACCTAGTTTGTTGTGGTCAAGAGCAGTAATGTATTAGATTTTCAACTTTTTCGAACTCCTATTGATAGAATATACACTCGAACATACGAATAGATTTATTTCAGATAGAAAATATAAAGAAGTATCGAGATACAGTACACTGCACAAAAAATGGAAAATTCGGGGCAAGTTCGGCCCTAGCCGAACTTGGCCATGGTTAAGCTTGTTTTCGGGCCGAACCTGCCCCGCCTAAAGGGCCGAACTAGCCCCATATATATTTGCATAAAACAATAAGTTGTATCTTCTATGAGGTTAACAGTAAATTCATTTTCATTGCCTGAGTTAAAAGCACAGTTTCCCACATCTGCATAGTTATCAAAATAAGTTTTTTACGATTCCGCATATTAATAAAAAACAAAACAACATTCACTCTTGAAAAATTACTTTCTGAGCAAGAAAACGCAAACTTGCTTCATAAATTCTCAAATATCATCAACGAAAATTTTAGTAGTCTATAGATTTTTTACGAGTATCTTAAAATGTTCGTTCCCAACTCTCTATCTTTTTCGAGTGTCTAGATAAAGCCATTTGCCTAACATGCCCCGGGGCCGGACTAGCCCCGGTCTCCCCTACAAAACGTTTTCGCTGGGAATAAGTTCACCGCATATTCGAGTGTATCCTTACAAGCCCTACTTCAGCCAACGCAAATTTTACAGAAAAATCTTAATAGCGGCGTTCATCCCTATTCAAATAAAAGTACAAGAAAGGTTGTACATGTAAAACACATGTCGAATCATTCTTAAAACCCGTCTCGAGACTGAATTTCGCTAGTTGAAAAGTTATGTAAAACCGCGTTATCGTTTCTAATGACACAAGGTGTCTTGATGTGTCATTCGTCTCAACTCGGCCGATTCCTCTAACCTACATTTAAATCGGAGCCGTCGGAGATCGCCCGAGTATTGCCGAATGTAAGTTCAAGAGGACATGACCTAAATAAACATGTATTTCCGGCTAATTACTACAAGTTGCACCGGCGAAGGCTTGGATCAAAAACATAGTATCTGTCTCTACGGTGTCTAGACACAAACTTTGTTTTTGCTTTAAACTCTCGACAAGCTTACGCCGATCAAAAATTCCCTTGATAAACATTGCAAGATCAATTTGTGTTTTTCAAGGCGAATTTTCATTACTTTCACTTGATAAAGAATACTAGTAGCTCGCTTTTAAAGAAAAAAACAGTAATTTTGCGGGAAAAAATATTGAAATATACTAAATTGAATTTTAAGAGGCGCTACTTTATTTCAAATGTATTAACATCCAACAGGATTTTCCTGACATGGTATATAACACTGGTGAACGACGTTCGTTCACCAAAAACTAATGCAATGCAGAATGTATATAGAAAGATGTAAGCAAACATACTTAAAAGGAATGGTCTTGAGCAGTGCCCCTTGTGAAATGTCCCTTCAATTAAAGCCAATTTATTTCTGAATTTATTCTGTTTATATATAGTATTATAGAGATAACAATTGTCATGAAATGTGAGATGGGATTGAACTATTTAATACAGCTAATCATGTTTATGAATACAATTAATTAATTCATTAGTGTTTATCATGATCAATTAACCACTAATTATGATTATTCATATGAGTTAATAGATATATCTATCGGTGATAATGTTAACAAGTCCCGGGTCATAGGAGGGGCAAGGTCACAGGTCTTTTGTCACTATTGACAAATATTTAGTAACGGTTTGACTTACATAGTCAGACTCAAGGGCCATAAACAGCAAAAAGAGGAGAATTAGTTTTCTTTATTGCTTTTCAGTGGATTATCAAGAAATAACAGTAGATTATCCCTTGAAAAACTCACTGCCTGACCAGTAGAATTATCAAAAACCTTTACCCACTTTTGTTCTTTTCACTCTATCACTCTATCTTTTGTTATCTAAGGCCCAATAAGTGATGCGCTTTTAGAAAATTTTCCATTAAATATTCACATTTTGTACCATGTTTGCATTAAAGAAATAATAATAATTGTTTGTTTTACGAGTAAGGTCTATTGATATTTCACTTGGTGAACAACAAAAGCTATATTTTCATGAGTGGCTCTGCCACTCACGAAAATATAGCTTTTATTGTTTACTCAATGAAATAATAATCAATCATGCACTCAAACATCATTATATATAAAGCTTAGCATGCAGTTAAGTATACTTTGTGATGGCCTTATTTACAATTAATTTATGCTTACACTGGTTTGGAGCCTCCAGTTGTTCTTAAAAGCAATTCTTACCCTGAATTGTCAATACAGTCCTACATTAGCAAGCAACTTTGTCAAAGATTAGTGTTCATTTTTATACACTGTGTGGGATAGCAGTTAGAGGCTAGGAAAGGATGTGATGGTAGTACTGGTATGAGAAATACCAGGAATTCATTATTAGGTGCTACATCCTCTGAACTATAACTGAAAGATTGTTGAAATCAGCGTTAAATCCCATTCAAACAAGACTGAACGATTCTAACTGGGTTTGAGCTGTTTTACTGTTGATACCTGCAGTATTAATAAAGCTACTTGGCACAATCGCCATCAAAGTGTTCTTGCTTCATGACAATCATAATTTATGATAATCATAATAAGCATAATATTTTTCTTAATCTCAGATTTGTAAATTTTAGCCATTCTTTTCCTACATCAAGGGTAATTTAAACCCACTTGGCTGGTACATTTTGGCCGTTTCCAGTCTGCTTTGCATATAAATGATCATATCAGTCATGCCCAAACATAATCAACTTTTAATTTCATACAAAATTTGCCAAAGAAAAAAAAGTCACATCCAATCAAAGATCAATTTATTTACATCTGTTGACAATCTCCAACCCTTTCTCTTTTTAACCAAATTTCAGAAAGTGAATGGGAGTACGATGATTAACAGAACTTCTGAGTAAAACTTTTTATTCATTGTGCCATAAACCCTATTTTTTGGTACTCATTTTGATTGTCTCATCGAGACAAATCCAACGAGTACCCTCAAGATTGAGTTTTGTTAAAAAAAATCATTTAAGAACTGCATTAGTCTTTTCTAAACCTCTATTGTTACTGAGGAAATGATTGAAGAAGAAAGTGATGTAAATTAATGTAAGAAAATTGTGACACAGATTCAATGTTGAAAGTAAAAATACTGCTTCCAAAAATGTTCTGTTGTTTTAAATTATGATACAATTCCCTACAAAAGTAAACTAATTATCTGATTTGTACATATTATACAAGCTAAAATATGTTTGAAAAAAGATATATGTAATATCAATACGACTCTCCTTCAACAAAGCACTTTAGACTCCCTCGGCAACCAAACCCACAGAGCGACTATGTCTGAACCGGGCATTGAAATGTCCCCGCTTTTGAAAATACGTTTTCAAACTGGTCATACGTACAAAAGGAACTGATATATTTGATTTTTTTTGTGGACCACCATAACAAAATTTTTGATGAATTACCCCAGGCCTTGTCACTTTTTCTTCTGTGCTTAAAATGTAACGATTAAATATAATAGTGAACAAAGATAGGGAATGTTTGAATAGGCTTGATATATGTATCGGATATTATAATAAAAAGGCCCGGGTTTAATATTAAGCACTATTTGTTGATAAAAATTAATGTATTTATACTTGGCTTGGTTGAAAGGGAAATTTTTGTCTGCATTTCAAGGGCTTAGCGCAAAACTATTGTAAGTGCCTATCCATAAATAGGCACTTACAACGGTTTTGCGCTAACCCATTGATTAATCTCCAAACTAAATCTCATCTTTAACAAATTGATAATTTTTGTATCCCTGCATAGCAAGGTGGAATCAGAGGCTTAATCCTATTATTTGTTTGTCTGTCTCTCTGTCTGTCTTTCCATCTTACACTCACCAGAGAAATTCTCAGCTGTGCTAATATTCAATGTGTTGAGGTTACTGTTGTGAAAGACATCTGTTTATGACAAGGTCATGGTCATTTGACAGGAAAAAGGTCAACCTAAAAAGGTCATGGTCAACCTTACAGAAAAATATTAAATCATTATGTTAAAGCTATCCATGTATGATTATTTTAACAAACTTGAATCTAAAACATTGTCAAGAAGAAGACAGAAAAACAAAATATAAATTCTGAAGGCATAGAAATTTTAAGAAAAGTAATGAAAAATCATTAGACTGGATTCCTTTACAAGATTATTCAGGTTTAGGTTAGGGGCGGGGAATTTATGAGTCAAATATTTAATAAAGCTCAGGCTTGCGACAGTCTAAATCCTTTAATATCTTGCTTTGTTGGTTAATTTTATATTAAGCGATAAATTCCTTTGAGAAAAATCTCTCTTTCTACAAAAGTCTATCAATATCCTTTACATCTTATCAATCACAGCCAAAAATTTAGACAAGTTTTAATTGAGAGATCAGTGCAATACACTTGTAAGTGCTTATAAATATATAGGCACTTACAAAAGTTTTGCACAAGTTCTTCCATATAGACAACAGAACTGACTTAAAATGGTTTTAAGTAAAACTGAAGATAAATTAAAAAAAAAAGTAACATACTAAGAGAATTTTTAAAAGTAAGCATAAAGGGTAAGTAAAATAGGACTGTAAGTGCCTGTAAATGCGACCTGTCACGGGAAAAGGGACCATCTGGGTTGTGCATAAAGTACGGACCCTTGTCAGACTGCGCAGACTGCTCATGATGACAAGGGTCGAAACTTTTCTCAATCTAGAACGATAAATCTATCTTCCTCTGAAACAATGTTTGAAATGCTATTTTTGGTTGACCTGTTCAAAGACTAATTCTTTTTTTCCAATATTTATTTTACGGAGTTCCCGGATGGTTCTTTTTTTTTGTGACGGTAGGTAATATATTTGAACTAAAAATCATAAGTTTAGGGCTAACCCCTCAAAAAGCATAATTCAGAAAGGCATATCAGTAAACTATTACTGCAAGTAATCTCTCTGTCCATATTGGGTTGATAATCGTAGACCTTATGTAGAATAGTAGCTGGAAGCTTGCACAGGATTTAATGGTAGCACTGATGGGAGAAATGCAAGGAATCCATTGTTAGGTGCTCCAGCAACCGCAATATAACTGAAATATTATTGAAAGCGGCATAAAACTCCATTCAATCAATCAATCTGTTCACACTTTTTTCCTCAATGACCTGTGTAATATTGCAGGTTTTTATATCTCACTTTGACAAATTTTGAGATTTGCACTGGAAAAGATATTTTATGTCATTCATAATTTTGAATTATGTTTAAGAAATATTTAGTTTAATCTTGAGGCTAACATAGCTAGCTATATGAGTCACACTGTTAGATGATGTATGATCTTAACTTTCATTTTTTGGCTTGTACCTTTTGATATATTATATCATAACTAATGTTACAAAGATTTGAATGGGGCATTTATTAGGGACAAATTACATCTCTTAATCCTTCAAATTAGAAATTATTTCTATACACAATGTATTTTTTTCCAATTCTTAGTAACTAGATCACAATTAATTAAGACATTACATTTAGATGTTCTTGGCATTGATGGACACAGAAAGTCTTTTGGAAAAAAGCGCTCATATGAAATGCTTGTTATTTTTTTTTAAATGACTTGGCATGCAAACAATGTTGAGATTCACGTGAAAGACACACTGTCATTGTATATCTGTAAATACATTGCTTGGAGTTGTGCATCTGTGATGTATACTTATAAAATACTGTTCTCTGATTGGTCAATTTATTCAATCCTGGTCTAAGTTGACCAATGATAATAAAGACAATAATTTAAATGAAAAAAGAAAAAGAAATCATGTAAAACTTCAAACATAAATGACTGCAGCTAGTCAACCAGGTCTCAATCATTCTGAATTAGAACCATCAGTTATTTTCACGGAAAGGATTCAACAAAATAATTGATATCTAATAGTTTATTCAAATTTTGTCACCTAAAGCCAAGTATTTTATTCTATTTTCATTACTATCTTTCATCTATTATGATATAAAAGTATAATGTAACAGTCTCGGATATGATTCATACGCTCACCATGTGCATAAAGAAGGGTTTGGGGGCATGCCTTTTGTAACAATATACATTTTTCTTTTTTACTATTATGAATTTACTCTGCTTTAGGGTTTCAATTTTTTTATGATGATAATGTTCGTATGAAATTTAGACTTAAGGTAGTCCTCCCTGAATGAATAATGTTTAAATCAAAATAACTTACCATATTTCTCCTAATAAATACACCCCAGAGCTATGCATAACATGGTCAGGGAACTTTCATTTAGTATGCATTTTGGGATCTAAAAAATCATTAAAATTGTTGTCTTTGTGGCCCATTTCCCTTTAAATAATGATATAAATGATTGTTTAAAGAAAACTCATTCAAATAAGAGAAGAAGTTTCAAAAAGTTCCTAAAATTTAGGTTTTTTAAGTGGGTTTTCTTAGTAGAAAAAGTAGGGGTGCTATTAGAGGAAATATGGTAAGTTTTCTCAGATGAAATCCTTTCCTTTTGACTGCTAGTGGAAGAAAAATCTTTAATTAACCCTAAAGATAATATTATGCCATCCAAGGCATTCCGACTTCTAGCTGATTTCAGAATTTGTAATAAGGGGTCTGCTTCCTTAAGTATTATAAGTATAGTTTTATTAGGAATACTGTCAAACAATTGCGCAAAAAAAAAAGCCACTCACAAAAAAAAAAATCATTCCATTTTAATCTAAGTCTCTAAGACTCTAAGTCTTTAATCTAAGACTGTAAAGTTATCAGACATGATTGACAGAAATATTGCTTAATATGTCTAAGAAATGGTCATTGTTTCAGATCATAAAGGGTGACACCAGGCTAAAATATTTATTTCTCAATGTAACCCTATGCTGTTGGTTCTCATTTTAATCGTCTTGTCTAGACCATTCAAATGGATACCCACAAAACAGGATTTGTGCAAGCATAATTGAAATATTTTAAATCTAAAATTCAAAATACCCCCTTTATATCATAATAGCTTGAATATTAGTTCAATACACAGCAGTTAAACTGTCAGCTTCTATAACATGACAAAATTTATTATAATCTCATACCAAGAGATATAAAAGAATACAAAAGACGGACAGACCATTATGGTCAATTTGTCCATTTTTGACATGTTCTGTGTTTTTTGTGCCAAATCTCAGCCATTATGATGTATTGTCCTCTAAAATTGGCACAACAGGGGTCACTTGGTAATTGGATGGCCCAAGACTTTTGACCACTGGTCAAGATACTTCACTATTATGTATTTTCTTTCATAAAAAGATGAGAAGATAAAATTTTAAATAATGATATTTTCTACGATACTTACCCATCAGGCTCAGAGTAAAACAGTTGTAACTGCCTATAAACATATAGGCAATTACAAACTTTTTCATGCTGAGCAATCATTTTATCAATCTGATTTCCAAAGCTAACCACTTGTAGTTTCTACTGTATTCAGTATTTCAAGATGATTTAGCACAGTAAACTGTTGCTCTCCACTGTAAGATTTAGATGTAAAGGTCATGCAAAAAGATGTTTGTCAAGTTATATCTGGACAGAGAGTCAGTTATATCTGTACAGTGAGTCATTTATGTCTGGACAGTGAGTCCGTTATATCATGACAGAAAGTCAATTTTGTCTGGTGTTCGTATCTCGAGACGAGCCCCCAATTGTTACGTACGAACTGTCCTAAACCGAGGCATAGCTGAAATATATCCGTTGTGAGCCAGCCTCGAACCCATGAGGAAAACAATATTCAAATCTTAGGTTTACAAGTCCAATGTTCTACCACTGAGCCAAAGAAGATCTTCCCTGATGCAGTTGTCAGGCATTGTATTTAAACCTACGAAGCTATGCAGGACAGTGGTGAGAGTGGTCTCCCATAACACAGTAGGTCAGTTATGTCTTGACAGTAAGTCAGTTATGTCCTGACTGTAAGTCAGTTATATCTGGACAGTAAGTAAGTTATGTCCTGACTTTATGTCAGTTATTTCTGGACAGAAAGTCAGTTATGTTAGGACAGTGAGTCAGTTATGTCTGAACTGTAAATCAGTTATGTTTGGACAGTTAATTAGTTACGTTTGGACAGTAAGTCAGTTATATCTGGAGAGTAAGTCAGTTATGTCTGGACAGTAAGTCAGTTATGTAAGTACAGTAAGTCAGTTATGTAAGTACAGTAAGTCAGTTATATATGTACAGTAAGTCTGTTATTTCTGGACAGTAAGTCAGTTATGTCTGGACAGTAAGTCAGTTATGTTTGGACAGTAAGTCAGTTATGTAAGTACAGTAAGTCAGTTATATATGTACAGTAAGTCAGTTATTTATGGACAGAAAGTCAATTATGTCTGGACAGTAAGTCAGTTGTTTATAGAAAGTAAGTCAGTTATTTCTGGACAGTAAGTCAGTTATTTCTAGAAAGTAAGTCAGTTATGCCTGGACAGTAAGTCAGTTATGTCTTGACAGTAAGTCAGTTATGTCTGGACAATTAGTCAGTTATGTCTTGACAGTCAATCAGATATGTCTGGACAGTAAGTCAGTTATTTCTGGACAGTAAGTCAGTTATTTCTGGACAGTAAGTCAGTTATTTCTAGAAAGTAAGTCAGTCATATTTGGACAGTAAGTCAGTTATGTCTGGACAGTAAGTCAGTTATTTCTAGAAAGTAAGTCAGTCATATTTGGACAGTAAGTCAGTTATGTCTGGACAGTAAGTCAGTTATTTCTAGAAAGTAAGTCAGTTATTTCTAGAAAGTAAGTCAGTTATGCATGGACAGTAAGCCAGGTTTGTCTGGACAGTTAGTCAGTTATATCTGGACAGTAAGTCAGTAAGTCAGTTATTTCAGGACAGTAAGTCAGTTTTTCTTGTTGTTCATAAGTTTTAGTCATTTTAGTCAAGGATGATTAATTGTGAGAACTATTTAGACAAGTTTGCTAAAAAACAAGCCAGTATGTGGTCTGAGAAATGTAAACCCCCCAAACTGCCGAAATTTTTGGCTCATCAATAAACCTATATGTTTATAGGCAGTTACAGATGTTTTGCAATGAGCCATTGCACTATATTATTTTAATTACTTTTGAAATTTAAATCATAATAAGTAAGTCATAAATATATGACTTTTAAATTGAGAATTTTGTTCATGCCCAATCAAAACTTCTCTTTGTAATCTGTTTAATGATGGCAACTAAAGTCAACAAAGTTACAATTAATGCCCCATTTGTTACCTATGTGACACTTCCATCAGCTTCAAATATTCTACTAGAAATATTATTAATTTATTCTCACCTGTGTAAACAAATACAGTGAAAAGGATGTTACCAACTTGATTAAAACGCTTTCTTAATAAATCAAGTTTCATTCGGTTTGATTTCTTATTGTATTTGGTCATCCTCTCCTATAATATTGAGTCTATTCTTAGCATAGAATTGAGAAGAGATTTAACTTAACAATTTTCAATTTTTTTGTAATATAAATCTTTGAAGTTAATACAACTCCACGAATTTTTGTAAAAAATTTGAATTTTAAGAGTTCACATAATTCTTACGACCTTTTTAACAAATTTTGATTGACACATTGTCTTCAATCGTCAATATGGTTGTCATGGTAACAAGGAAAAAATAAGCCATGGTTATTGGTTAGTCTAGTGCTTGAATGTCTCTATTATCTTGGACTGTTTGAGATGAGGTAGAAAATTTCGATGTAATTTCAATTTTGTAATTTCTAATACGAGACTTAATGAATATGAATGAGGGACCTGAATAGCGGCACTTCACCATCCGAGTTTTTATAACCTATTTTTGTGTTACAGTTGCGTTTTCAATATTGTGGAAAATTTGAAGTTACCCTTTTGATGCGGTTCACATTATGTTTCTTCTGTATCTATAAAAGCTTTTTTCCAAACAGTATAGGCTAAGATCAGACTGTGGACGTACAGTCTGATCTTAGCCTGCTCTGCCAGCGATTTTTTCTTAATTTAACAAGCCAGACTAGAAGATTTATCTCTAAATTAGCAACTTCTTAATGGAGCCGAATTAAAATTCATCTCGTATTTACCTGCTCACTGAAAATAGTTACGGTTAATTTTCTTAAAATTACCAAAAAAATAGTATTAAAAAACAACATTGTTGAGTAAAGAGAAGAAATGTACATGTGAAAATTATTTTGTAATCACTTTTTTTGAAAATTTAAAGGCAGAAGTATTACACTTGGCTCTTTGGTAAGGCTGAATGGTTCTTGTACTGAGAGCATTGATTGCTGCGGCTGCTAAGGGAGGTAACTGAAGGCAATTTATCATATATTGATGGCTCAGTGCAAAATATTTGTAACTGCCTATATGTTTATAGGCAGTTACAACTTTTTTGCACTATGCCATCAATACGCATCGTACTTATAACAATGGGAATTTCCAATATCAAAACACAAAAGTATGAACCTGGGGAAAAGTTAAGAGAAGTGTCACAAAGTCCCCCTATTTAAGTATGTAACACTTGCATTAATAGAAGGTGACAAAATCCTTTAGGGGTCACATCTCACCTGCCCGTAAAAGGGTCCTTTGATTTTTAACACCTATATTTTCCATACATTCCAACTAATATGATATTACCGTTTGATGTTTTAACCCATACTGGTTGAGATACTGTTTCATGGAAAAGAGGGTCATGGGAATGATGTAAGTCGTTTTTAATTGTGTTTTTTATTCGCTTAAATTTTTTTCTTAATCACTTTAATTAATTTTTTTATGGCTTGACACAAAACTGTTGTAACTGCCAATATTTTTATAGGCAGTTACAACAGTTTTGTGCTGAGCCATCCATATTTTGCTGGGTGATTGTTGAAATAAAAGATTCTGTATCATTATAATAACAAGTTTTCTTAATTTTATTTTCTGCAGCCACCTAAAAGACGTGAAATTTATGTTAGGTGTCCATAATTCAGACAATAAGAGACAAAAAATTGTTAAGCTTTGTGACTGAAATGTATCACTGATGGATATGAAAATGGATGCCAAACCTGATGGAACCAGCCTTAGGTTCAGGATGACAAAATTGTGAAAACTGTTTGCGATAATTATATCCCGCTTTGCACACACATGCAAAGCGGGATATAATTCGCAAATAGATTGCACGATTTTGTCATTCTGGGGGAATGCAGGACAGAATTTCCTGTATAGTGAGCCGAAGTTGCAAGGAAATAAGTTTTTATAATTTTAAAAAATTCTGTAAGTGTAATTATTGACAGAGAGCCCATTTAAGGATACTTGCTTTGCTTAAACTCCATTTGTTTTTCATTGTAGGATTGAAAAGAAAATGCAGTTTTCAAAGCATTAATTGTGTTTTAGAAAATTGTTTGAATAAAATAACAAAAGAACTCCCCAATGTTTATACAAAAATGAAAACATGATTTTCTTGTTTAAATTTCTTAATAGATTGTAAAGATTTTATTACATATGATACTAGAGATTATAATTACCCTATTCTGTTGGATAAACAAAAATGTTGAGAGTATAATTTCATATCTTTTTATTTCGAAATTGGACAAACAAGCTAGCTGGGGTATCCTTAACAGGGAGAGCATTTTTCTTGCCTGCTAAATGTTTGCTTAAGTTGGTGTCTGATTATAGAAATTAATTATGATATCAGAAGTCAAATTGTATATTAAGCATTATAATCTTCAAAAATGTTTCATTATTAGCTTCACATAATTAAAAAATAAACATTTTTAGAAAGATTTAGAAATATATGTTAAACAAAAGTGCCACTACAGGAAAATCATAAAGAAAAACATTAACAATTTGTGAAAGCTCACATTATTAGGAACATTCTGTGAAAGTTTCATGAAAATCCATGTGGAAATAAAGGAGCTGTTTCCTTTACAAGAAGTGCAGATGGACATACAATCAGATGGATAGACAGACATAGAAGATGATAACAATATATGTCAACCTTTAATACTTGTTCAAATTTTGTTCTTCCTGAATACAAGTTAAACATGTAACTTGTCACATGAGTTTATCAACACAAGAGCGATTCATTCTATCAAGGGGTATAAGCTGCCACCATAACGCAGTGGTAGCGCATTGGACTATGATACAAAAGGACCTAGGTTTGATTACCGATGGCAGCATTCATCCTTTCCAACTATTTGTCTTCCACCAATGGGTTTATAATCATAGACCTATGTGGGATATAAGCTGGGGGCTAGAATAGGGTGTAATGGTGGTACTGGTGTGATAAATACCAGGGATCCATTGTTAGGTTCTCCAACTGCTGTGATATACCTGAAGGATTGTTGAAAGCGGTGTTAAACCCCATTCGAACAAACAAACAATAGCAACTGGTTAATACTAGAAGAATTTCTTAAGAATTATACACCCTTTCTTGACTTAGCATTATATTTTAATCAAGCATTGGCAACCAGGCAAGCATTGATATCTGCATATAAAATGTTTTACAAGACACACGAAGCTTTATTTAGAGTTTTTTTATTGTTTTTTTTACAAACAATAAACATTAGCTAAAAGCTTCTTTTCATTCTAATATTATTTGAAACAAAGTAAGAAATACATTATGATACATAATTCATAACGGATAATTTTGATGTTCTTCATGGGTTGTATCAAGAGAATAATTCTCAAAGATAAAAAGCAGTAAAAGGCTAAAAAATTCAAGACTGTGACAATCCATATTTTTGGTTATTTTAGATTATTGTCTAATATTTGCTACCTTATTGAGAGGTTTTGTTTGGAGTATTTGATTTCCATAATTCTGAAGTTTAATGTAATAGGATTTTGTTTGGAGAGGTCTGTATTTGTTTTGTCGACAATATTTGGTATGAAATTAAAAGTAAACTTTGATTCATGTTTTCTATGAATTTATAATAATGGAATTATGCTTATTTTCTCTGCATTTACTTCATTGAAAAATTATGCTGCCTTAACTGTGATCTTCATTGCTATTTTGATAATTAATCTGATGATTAAAAAAGGCACAAGTTAAAATTTGAATGTTAATGATAACATTGTAGTAAAACTTGTAATATTTAGCCACCACAAACAGGACGACCAAAACGCGGTCGTTACAGAAAATGGTCGCCTAATACACATATTGTTCACAAATTGAATAGAATGAATATTTATATGATTGCAAAATTCTCAATAATCCTATACTGATAAAACTCAATAGAATTGTCATATTGAGACGATTCTGGTGTTTTTTAACAACATAGGATTAATTTACTATAATTTTCATACCAATGATATCTTTTATTTTAGATATTTTGATTTTAGGAAGGGGATTTTGAAAACAGTTTCTTAATAAAAATGGTCACTTAATGGACGTGGTCTCTGGAACAAGATGTTTTAGTTCAACAAAAGAAACTTGCTTGATGATCTGAGTTAGCCTCATTGCCGGGCCTTTCTTCAGGATCCCAAAACTGCAAAATGTTTTCCAATTATACCCAGCTTTGCATGTGCACTTGTCCGATGAAAGTTGGCAAAGCTGGAAAAAAAGATAAAGAAAAAAAAAGGTTAAAACTTGGATACTTTTGAATGTGTCAATACCTTACAATGGAGTTTAGGTGATAAATTTCTCCTAAAGCATATCATTATATCTTGATTTAAATTTGAAATTCCTGACTGGAAAATAACTATCTGTTTAAATAAAAAAGACAGGAAAGTCTGCGAAAGAACCCAAAATAAATGGTGAAAATTTACAGACCAGTAAAATTAATAATGTCTGGGGTTCATAGATCAATTGGAATCTATGGTAGATACAGTGTTAAATCTTGCCTTTAATTCCTGTGATTTTACATTTGACAAACCAAGAATTAAGTTCAATTTTTATAAAACTTGTGTGACAAGTTGGTTCTGTTTAAATATACGTAAAAGTACGTAAATTGTTTTATTTTTACAACAATATTTTATTAACCATACTTGTTGCCATTGAATCGATGATATTTGCCACTATCTACGATGAAAAAACTCTGTAGTAAGTGAAATTGTCTTGCCCTGTTTGAATATTTTGGAATGCATGTGTATATAATAAATCTTTGCATTGCAATAATTAAATAAACTAATTAAATAAATTGTTGCAATACTGTTTTTAGTTTCTTTACATTATAGAAAAAATTAAAAGAGTTTGACAATTATTTGGGTCCACTAAATATACCAATTTCATACTTTGTCTAAAACTAAACCCTTGTCATACTGAGCACAGATTATTCCTGCTTTGACAGGAGGTATAGACATTGATCAGCCTGCACATATGTGCAGTCTGATCTTAGTCTTTACTACCTGATTTTCTATTAAAGGACCACAGTGGTTAGTTAAGAGAACAGATCTGTTATTTGTAGAGATTTGTATATCCATATGTAAAAGAGTCCAAGCTGATTCCCTGGAATATATTTTAAGTATGGGTAAAAACTATGTTAAATAAGTGTAAGGTTGTTGAGAGAACTGTTGGTTTGAAAACAGACTTGAAAAAATGAAATAAAATATTTTTTCATATCCTTAAGCATGGAGAATATATCCCCTAAATATAGAAAAGTATAAAATATCCATCAGTTTATCAACTGTCATAGTTTAACATGTATTAAAATTATCACTTGATATCTCCTTTCAATTTGGAGACATTTTATTTGACTTTAATACGGCAGTTAGAATAACCGACTCATTGATAATAATCTCACATCAAACAGGTGCTTGCTTGTTTAGAATGAAATAAAGAAGCTTTTTAAGGATGCAGATGAATTCCGTGGATTCTGGATGACTGTCACCGAAGTCATATCGAAGGCTGGAACACCGTTGACATCTGTCAAATGATGGACATACATCGGAAGTAAGATAAATGTCTTAGGGACTGACCTGCCATTTTTGAAGTATTAATTATAGCAGGATATCGAAGCCTCGAGTCAGTTTTGCCAAGAAACTTGATATGAAATGTAAATTTCAATTCCCATGTGGGTTTCTTCATTTGGGCGTTTTTTCCTTAAATGGCTTTGTGGAAATTAATTTCGTTGCCCTTGAAAATATTTGCTATGATTGAAGTCAAGTATGCACCACATTCATTTTCCAAACTTTGTTTCATTAATGTTAGTAAATGCTTTTGGAAAAATGTGGTGTGTAGAATTGTAAACAAAAGCCAAGACCAAGAGATAAATCACTGAAATAAACTTTCTTAACTTTCTTAAGGAGCTAATTAAACATTTGATTGCTGTGAATAATTTCTTAACTTTTTAGTATTGTTCTCTTGGACTGTAACAGACATAATGTATTAAATGTATGAAATGCTAGTGAAAATATTTTTTGCCAATGCCACCATTAATTGCATTCTGTGTGATTGTCTATTCATCTACAATGTATATGATACTTTAGAAAAATTTGATAAAAGATCCAAATTTGTGAAAAAAATTCTTACAGTTCAGTGTTAGATAGGGGACAAACTTAAAAAATCACAAAAGGACATAAATGTTATATCAGCAAATAACTGTTGTCATGTTGAATAAAAATCTTCCCAAAATTGCAGTAAAAACAAAGTACTGAAAGCAAGAATCCAAGAGTATTGGGCAATCTTTGTTTTGATATTCATTTTTTTTAACAACTCTACCTTTAAAGGGAATAAATAGGTGATGCAGACTAAGATAAGACTGCACATAAGTGCAGGCTGATCATAGTCTGAACCACATTTTTATACAGGTTTTTCCGGGTTCAGTAGGACAAGGGTTGATATGGAAACAGAATCTATGTTAAATTTCATTGTACTTAAATAATTCAGGGTCAAATATCTTTTGTAAGGGATGAAAGGATTGTGAGAAAGTTACATTAGAAAGTTGTTTGGGCATATCAAATGATTTGTTTTAATAATTGATACTTTCTTGTATGAGGTAATTCACTTTGTCACTTTAAAATGTCTTCAGTATCCCATACCATTCAAGGACTTTGAAATCATTGGGAACTTTTATCATGGAGAAAGAGGCCTAATGTGATATTCTTACAAAGATTAACCACACTGGTCATACTGAACCCTGAAATATTTTTTATTGACAAAGATTAGCCTACTCATATGTGCAGTCTGATCTTAGTCTATAAAACTTGATTTTCCATTTTAAAACAGAAAAAAGTTTGAAATTACTTTTTGAATATAAATACTCACTCATCTAGCTGTGCTTGCATCATTTTGATGTTAATTCAATTTTACCAAGTAGCTTTTAATTCAGCTATTGACAAGCTTTAATATTGTTCATTCCTTCAACTTCAGATTCTGCCAAGGTTTATTTTCTTGCATATTTTTGCTGCTTCATAAGGTGCCTGGTGTAGTCTCAGATTAATCCTACTCTAGATGGGATCTGCCGCTGTCATAGCACAGTGGTAGCGTGTAAGACTTAATCATTTGACAGTGGCACTCATCCTTTCTGAGTATTTGTCTTGATAATCATAGACCTATGTGGGGTTGAAGCTGGAAGCTAGGAAAGGATGTAATGGTAGCTCTGGTGTCACAAATACCAGGAATTCTATGTAAGGTGCTCCAGTTTCCAAAATATAACTGTAAGATTGTTTAAAGCATTCTAACCAACAAAAATCAGATGGGACCTGCATTGCTCAGTGGGTATAGCACTCACTGTAGACCCCTAACCTCACTGAAACTTAAGGTTATGATTTTGAATCCATATTAGGCAACTAACATTCCCTGAGTATGGTATTTAAGGGTCAATAAATATGTAAGAATACATAATTAGTGTTGTGCTGATGCAGCAATATATGGACTAAAGATAAATTTTTCGGATATTTCAAAATTTATCAGGTTGAACAGCTTTATTCTTAAACGGTGCTTCAACTTCTAAACATTAATCATGTTCACTTTTGTTTCCTTGGTTTTAGTTTCTGTTCTGAAAGTTCATAGCCATGCAAGGCCAAGCACTGATAGTCTTTTCTGAGAAACAAATTAACCTGCAACAGAGAGGACTAATCAGAATACTTCTTGGCCACTTTACGATTGTGGCTACACACAATTGTCTCAACAATCGGAACAGCACTCGCCTATTTCCGTAACCAGCAACAGCCGCTGTTGGACTTCATGACAAAGTTAAGGATAGCTAGACTATGCCTGAAAGAGAATTAAACATCTCAGGATATTATCAAGAAAATGGTTAACCTGTCTTTATTCAACTTTTTAATTTTTTCAAGTGGGTGGCCTGTGTTATTTGGTCATGGGAAAAGACAAAAGTGTGTGTATTTCATAAGACAGTAGATATGGGCTAAATTTTCACTGAAATTATTTCAAATGACCCATGAAATTTCCACATAAATCAGAATTAAATCCTTTTAACTCTGAAAATTAAGCATACACTGTTTTTAAACTCCAACAATCTTAGATGTTGATTAAAACTCATTGCAGAAAGTTAGGCCTGAAAGAAGTTACTGTTGTTTGCTCTGCAGAATTTTAAACATTTGTATTTTGTCATATTTAGCTGAGCTGTTTTTGCAGAAAACACGATGTGTTATGATCACCTTGGCGTCATTCACATTGGTGCTTTCATTGGCGAGACAAACTTTAACCTTGGTCATATCTCTGTTGTTATTGAAGATATCTTCATGAAACTTTGCATGTTTGTTCACCATCACAAGAGCTGCCCATATCATTTAGGGAGATAAGTCTGGAGGCATTTTCGAAAAAAGTTATGCCTCTTTTTTGACAAAGTTGCATAATCAAGCACCTGCAGCCGACATTGCATCCATAGGCAGTGCTCTTATTTCTCCTTTCTGAAGTGTTTTTCCATGATCATTAGCCTAAAAACTTGATCTTTAATTAAGATAAGACTTTTGCTGAAGCCTTTTCAAAGTCAAGAACATTTGATAAGGTCAAGGTCATGGTAGATTATTAGAAATATATTTGAAAAACTAGTAATTGCATAGGTAAGACTAACATATTCCATTGCCAACAAAGTGCTTTGGATGATATTAAGTTAATTTATCGTTGTATCAAGTAATTAATTTTGAAACAAGTGGAAGAGAATGTTTGAATCTACGGAGCAAACTGCTGGTAAATTTACCCAACTTTGCACATAAGCGCACATGCAATGCCGGATATAATTTGCGAACAGTTTGCTCCATTTTTTCTTCCTGAACAGAGGGCTGGTTTATAAGCTTATAGAATTATACAAAATTTGGGTTAAATCCCAATTTTGATGGTCTGTGATTGTATGCTTGATCCTTCAAGATATTAGAAAATATTGCTTTTTTCATTTAATATATTATGTATCAGAACAACTGGTTCCATATGTTTATCAAGTGTCCAACACCCGCCATCAACAAATGAGCCTGGTCTAAGAAAACTTTTATCAGAAGCCATGTGTTCTTTTTTTGGAATGGTCTAAGATAGGTCTTTTTAGAATCAGGAAAGAGCAAAAATCTGTGCAGTCTGAATAGGGTCAACACTTTATGCACTGCCAAGATGGTCTCTTTTCATGTGATTGATCACAAATATTCATAAGATATTTTACAAATGATGCCCCACTTTGTATAGCATTCAGATACCTATAAACATCTTTCTTTCTATCATGACAGTGGCAGATCCAGAGAGAAGCCCCCATTTATATGTTTGAACTTCTTTCCAGTGATATCCTGGATCTGTCATACCTTTATTAATCATTTAGTTTAGAGAAAGGATTAAGTGAGTCACACAATATAGATAAAAGGTGCAGAAATTGCTTGTGAAAAGTTTGATAAAATAATGTTGATGTTTAGGAAGTTTACATAGGACAAGAAGCAAAACTCCCCAAATCTACCCATTAATTATGATAAATCCACATAAATGAACGGGTGGACCTACAATACTTTCAAATTTTGATTCCGCTATTATTCTGTTAAATAGTTATATAGCTAGGCAAAAATAGCCTCCTCATTGAAGAGTTACATCAAACAGCCTCAAATATAGAAGAGTATATTATGCTGAAAATATTTGATAAACAGTACATCCGGCAAAACGTTGATAAATTATGAATTGAAATTTAGTTAGGATGTTTAGAGGAGACACATTAAAATTCCAAAATATATTCATCTTTTATCTGTTGATGTTATTTTTTTGTGTTTAATCCGCGTTTGATCCCTGCTCTTCCTAAGGTGACAGAGATAAGAGGGTTGGGAAAGTTGTAAAAATCCTTTATAGTGCATGCAGTCAGTATACGTCTTAAATACATTTATGCCTTTATAATATTATCTAAGTTTTGTCTGTCAACATTTGTGATTGGCTGAAATGATAGTTTTATTTATAAATGAAAACTATTTTGAGTATGCTGCTGTTATGTTAACTTTTGCAACAAGTAGTCTCGTAAGAAATCTGTTTCTTAACTGACAAATCTTTACATTTTTGCTTCGTGATATTAAATTATAAGATATGAAGATAATATGTTGTTGATTTCATACAGGTATGAACCTTAAAACCTTATCACACTCATGTATGAATCCACTTTGTGTGATAAGGTTTTTAAATTTCAAACCTCAATGAAATAAAAATAAAAACTCTCTTCATCTCTTAAAATGAATTGACACACAAAGTACAAACCTTTGAAAAAATGGAAAAGAATCCATTCTGCACTGTTTTCAAGATGAAAATATGCGCAAAAATTTTGAGAAATGGCACCATGCATTGAATGTGTCCTGAAATGCTAAGGTTGCAAACAGAATAAAGCTTTAACTTTGTCCAACATTTTGCATAAATAATGGCATTCAAAATTTAAAAAAAAAATAATTCTAAATTTTTGCATATTAATAAAAATAAGTTTTTAACTATTTCAACAGAAAAAAGAACAATTTAATTAAACAATAATTTTAGTATCTGATCAGGGCCCAAGGTTATAAAATATTTCTCATTCTCAAATCAAAATTTACTCATATTTCAAATTGGGCCGAGGTTATAAAATATTTCTCATTCTCAATTCAAAATTTACTCATATTTCGAATTGGGCCGAGGTTATAAATTATTTCTCATTCTCAAATCAAAATTTACTCATATTTCAAATTGGGCCGAGGTTATAAATTATTTCTCATTCTCAAATCAAAATTTACTCATATTTCAAATTGGGCCGAGGTTATAAAATATTTCTCATTCTCAAATCAAAATATACTCATATTTCAAATTGGGATATAATAATTCTGTTATAATACATGTACTGTAATACATGTATGAATATAAAAGATAATAGAAATAAGTTGTTATTAATAACAACTTATTACTATTATCTTTCATGCTCATACAGTTATTTAGGTTCGAAGTTTGAGAAAATTCTCAGTTGAGAATGAGAAATATTTTATAACCTCTGGCTCTGATATTTTCCAAAATGCTACTTTACTGATGGTCTTAATTGAGCTTCATCTGATCTGCCACAATTTCTTAAATTGATATCAATAGAGAAAGACTAGTGTATTTAAGTTGACATGGCCTAAAACATAGCTAAAAGGTGAATGTTTTAGTGAGAGGAAATTCTGAATTAATTGGAAATGTCATAATTTAATTTGTAGTATCTTTTATACTAGTGCCGATCAAATTGATACTTCTCCATTCATGGCTACAATTACCTCTTTCATCTTGAATTAATTTTTGGTCGTGAGAAAATGTAGAGGAAAAAGAAATTTTATCCCATATTAAAAGGCAATATTAGAGACACAAATTAATGAACAGTTAAGGTAATTGAGGCTGAATTTCTTTATGCCTTATAATACAGGTATTGTTGGATAAAATATCACTATCATTACCCAATCTTTCTAAAAATGTAAAAAGGATTCAAGCACTTAATAAACATATCTTACAAAATATGCAGATTGAATTCTTTAAAACTAAACTTAGATTGGTACAATGATTCTGTAAATCTTCATATGATCAAATCACAAAAAATAATATTATCAATTCAAAACATTGTATCTTTATTCAATCCTTCTAGTTATGACTAAGGAGCTTAATTTCTCAAATAAATGCTAAAACAGAAAAAGAAGAATGTGGATTCAGAAAGTCTCATAAATCACTTTATACTCAGGTTTATTTATTTTTAATACTAAGTAGTTGTTGAAAGTAGCATTTAAATTACTAGTATTTTACAATATAGAAAATAGTCATGGAGAGAGAAAACATGTATAAGCCAAGTTTCTTGATCAACATTAATGTAAGACAAGGGCATAATGTAAGACCAGGGCATAGCTCCCATTACGCACAATGCCCAAGTGCTTAAAAGAAATTAATCCTCTTTTGAAAAATTTCATTGATGAATTATCATAACATCAAAAGTACAGCTTATTTAAGCTGTAGTTACAATGTTTTTATTATTCACCAACGCTCAAATCAAAAAAAGGGGAGCGGACAGATGACATTCATCTTTTGTCACAGTCAGAATATCCCCTTTTTCCAATATATTCTTTGGTGGTCCCCTTTCTGAGTGCGCAAGAATTTCAAAATCCTAGTTACCCCTATGTAAGATTTAAACTTTCAGGAAGATCAAAGTAGGCTGATTAAAGCAGGCAGTATAAGAAATCATAAATCATAAGATAAGTAGCAGGCTCTTAATAAAAGAGGAGAGTTGTTAGACAGCCAGGGGTATACAACCAACATGCGATTCCAACTGGGCCTAATTTAAAACTCTGCTCAAAAATACATAACAATTTGTCAAAAATCTCAGCCTTAGAAATTATAGACCCTTGACTCCAAGATGTTATCATTATCTCAGGCAATAGTAAGCTGAACCCTTGTTATGCTGAATAGAAACCTTTGCAAATTGAAATAAAATCAAAGTGCTTATAGCACCGAATGCCTTCATTCATTGCCAGGCATTTCAAGTTAGATTTGAAAAAGCAATTTTTAAATTTTTCTGGTTATAAAAGAAAAATCAGGTTTATTAGACAAAGATCAGACTGCACAACTTTGCACGCTGATCCTTGTCTTGGTTCACAATGACTAGGGTTACAATTCAGGTGACAAATTGCTACTGATAAGTGTTTTACACCGATTGCAGCAACAAATGAGTGACTTTAGCAATAAATGGGCGCTGCAATGGGCTCAGAACAAAGGAGAGTTTCATATTTTTATGAAAGAATAAATAGTAGGTATAATTGTATATGAACTGGTAGCTGTTACACTTATAATGAACATGTCGAATAAGATAAAACAAATTATCTTTTAGTACATGCTAATTCCAGAGAACAATTCCATAATGGTACTGAATTATAATTCTGTGTGTTATAACATTAATCAAATAATAAATGAAATGATTTATTCCTTTATTTCAGAATCTCTTTTTTATAGAAGGGTTCACATTAAGACACTGGCTGTTAGCAAGTTCTAAAGGACCTGTTTAATGTCAAAAAGCCACTGCTATCAGAATACTCCTGTACTAGATACTTGGGCTTATCAGCTAGGCTTATCACTATTTCTGAAATGTATCATATGATTTATACCAGTCAGTTCAGAGAATCTAAATACAAGAGGATTAATTGCATGTTTCTTTTTTCTACTTTAAAAAATAATCCTTGTCTTGTGTATTAACCCTTGTCATGTTGAACCCAGAATATTCCTGCTTTGGCAGGAGCTATAGACAAACATCAGCCTGCACATATGTGCAGTCTGATGTTAGTCTACACCACCTGTTTCTTACTTTCAAGCCAGAATTGTCAGTAGATTAGATTTTCAAAATGAAAAATGGCCTGCAGTTGGTACTTTCAGTGCTTTTTGCCCTTAGATTATGATTAAAATTTTTAGCCAAAATTTATTCAGCATGACAAGGGTTAATATTGTAATACTATCTAAAATTGTCCATGGAAAAGCGGAACATTCAGGGTATTCTGTTACCTACTCAAAATCCAAGTCGAATTCATTCAGTGATACTTAGTCCTCAAGGCAGATGATCATTAGGTGTGGTCCTTTTCATAGAATTACATCCCTTTTAGGTATTTATAGTTATTGAAAGCCTCTTGTAGTTAAGGTAGTGGACCCATAATATTTCCGCAATGTTTCGGAAGTTGTAAACTTTAACAATGTTTACCGAGGTTTCCTAATGATTTCATAAGGAAACCTCGGTTAACATTGAAAAAGATCACATGATCCTAAATGTTGCAAAATTATTACGGATCTTCTACCTTGATCAATCAGTAGCTGTGGCAAGTTTCTGCACCATTCTGCCTTTATGATCCACCATGCTGAAAAATATGCCTAAAAAATTAACGATAACTAAGTTTGATTAGAACTGGTTATAAAACACAGATGAGCTTTAGTAATTGCATCTAGAGTTTGGGGTACTAATTCTGTAAAGTGATTTCATTATTTAGCTGATGATATTCCTTTTGCATAGTACTTTCAGAAATTTTCTGAAACTAACTTCAATATCTTAAGGTTCATCTTGATTTTATGAAAAATAAAACTTTATTCTGTACGTGAAACTTTAATTTAGCTGGGCCTTAATTCCAATTAATCCTTATTCGTAGATTCTTTTTGACATGTAACACCTTCATAAGAAATGAATTAAATACAAACCCATCTCGATTTCATATAATTATAAGTGATCATGCAAAGCGCCCATTTTGAAATCACCCATTATATTCATATAATCGCTTATCATTGTCATCTAGACGTTAACATATTTAAAAAATCATGCAATTCGATGACACCTGAAACGCGAACCTGTAATTCAAATAAAACAAAGATTGTAGTATATCAACAGTGGGCAACCGTAATGTCGTAACTACAGCTTATTCAAGCTGTAGTTATGACATTTTGGTTGTCCAATAACGATATTTAACCCTGATGTACAGATAATGTTGCCATGAAAGGGCTTGGTCTGCTCATTTGTGCACTAAATACTTTTCCTATAATTATAGAGGTTTGGGAGTCAGAGGGGAGGTGGGAGGGGGTGAGGGGACAATAATGGCTTGAAATGTTCTTAGGCCAACTACTTGGTAGACATAATCATTTGATTAACTCAAAGACTTCAACTTGTGACAATATCAGGTTTGATTTACAGCTTTATATTCAAATTTTGAATAATATAATTCTTGAGAGCTACAAATGAAACATTTGAAACATGTGCAAGAAGACAAAATATTACTTTTTCTTATCCCTCCGTTGAAAGACAAATAACAAGGTCAAGGTAAGCTGTCAGGGTCAAATATCAAGGTTATGGGTTTGGGTTAGTATTCCACAAACTTATTCTGTTCTAGTCAATATTTTATGATATGGTATGACTTAAAACCCCAGTCTGCACATCGTCTTTTGTGAATATTCTTTGAATATTTCTCTTGATTTAGTCTAATAAAAGATGAGTTACATAAAAATACAAATCAATTGACAAAAGGTGTTTTTTTCATGAAACGCATAATCTGCCGTATAAAGTAAAATATGTAAATGGTCAAGTGAAATACACCAACCCGAAGGAGCTGGATAGGAGCCGTATTCAAATTGGAATCCAAAATGTTGTGGGTCATAAATATTCATCAAGTTAGGCCCATATTTAGATTATTGCGTCATAACTATTTGCATTGTTGAATATTTGAATGACCAATTCAAGCTTATCTTTGAGAATAAAAGTCTAGTTTTAGTGTACAAATAGGTCAAAGATTATTGTCTTGCGGTTCAGAAATGTTCATGAACACAGACAGGGACTTGAATGATGAATAAAAACCGACAGACATCTATCTCAAAAGTATAATTCATTTAACTGTATGAAAAGTTGAAATGAAAACATAAGACAACTAGTTAATATGTTGCCTGTTATTTAATGTGGAGATAAATTTATTTAATTATTAATTAAAGTGAGACTTTAAAAGAATGAAAAACTGTTAGTGTGAGGAATTAATTCTAATCTGTAATGTATCTTCCACTTCAAAGACTTACATACAGACAGATAATACAACATTTCCCAGTCATATTTTATAAAAACTTACACTAGTTGCTTGTCTAAATCTTATGCTAGAGACATCAAAAAAGGATGCATCAAAGGCCGTTATATCATCTTGAAACTTTATTACAATTTTAAATGGTCTGTTAGCTTTCTTTGGAGCTGCAATGCATGATGAATAGTTTGCATTATAATTTGATGGTTCAGCACAAAATAGTTGTAACTGCCTATATATATATATATAGGCAGTTACAACTGTTTTGTGCTGAGCCATTGATATGTTATCATTTGAGCCTGTGTGTGGCATTTCCAGCAATTTTCTGTGTGCGATGGACATACATTGGCCATCCTGAACAGCCACACTGTACAATAAAAATATTGTGCAATTATAGTTGTGAACACAGAGACTGGGACCAATTTTAGACTCTGATTAGACTGTGCGGCTGTCTCGGATGATCAAACTGTTCATGTTATGTAGATATGAAATTGTTGAAAGTGTCAGTCACAGGCTCATATTATTTATTCATCAAGAAATGAAAAGGTTGGGATGTATTTTTAAGTTATCAGGTTTTTAAGATTATTGCAACTTGCATTTTCTTATCATAACTTGTCAATGTAAAGGTTGAATTAAATGTTGTGGTGTTCAAAAATTCAAAATCAATAAATAATTAAATTTTATGAAAAATATAATACCCACATTGTCCCTTTGTTGTATGTACTCAATCAGAATTGCCTTGTAGAGACAATTCCTTTAGACTTGTATATTCCCCTAGTTATCTGTGAAAAGAAAGCAGCAGACTATATATGAGATAGAGCTAATCAGTGGTGCCAATTACTTGTTCTGATAACACTTCTAAAGCAATAGCTCTTTTTTCAAAATTTTAATTTTCTCTTTCATCTCTGTTATTTGCTCCATTATGTAGAAATTTTCTTTTCTTTTAGCAGCCTTGAAAAAATGTGGAAACATTCAGTAGTTTATAATTAAGTATTACCCTTGAATTTTGGTAATGCCATTTTAAACTGAAAGCTGCTCTCTCAAATCCTCGACCAATGGATCTATGACCATTATTTAGTGTGTCTGCCTTATCATTTGTACTGGTTAGATAAATATCAGGAATCCATTGTTAGGTACTCAAGCCGCCCAAATATAACTAAAAGATTGTTGAAAGCGCCATAAAACTACATAAAAACAAACATTCTTTTGGAAAACCATTCAGATTCTAATTCTCTTTAAGCCAAAGAAGACAGGTAAAGAGTACTCCGTTAAGACTCTTTAAAAAGATTTAATTTCAAATTCGGCATTGGTATTTAGTGTCATAGACCAAACAATGGGGTTTCAAAAGTTTTGAAGTACTGTAATTTTTTTTCTTGAAATTTATGCAGAGAGCCTCCGTACATTGGCTTCTTTAATCCCTCGAAGCTATTCGTCAACTATGACACTTGTAAAATATGTCTCTCAAAACTTTCAACAACAATAATTCTTCCGTCCTCCATCAATTCAGTAAGGTACCAAGTTTGATTAAAAGATTGTTGCACTGTTTCTGTTTTCAAGAGCTAAGGCCTTTAGTTAAGACTTAAAAAGATTTAAAAGGAAGAGCATAATATACTATTCTAGCATGCACTATACCTGTCTGTTACAATCCTTTAAGTTCTATGGTACAGTCCATTTTGCTTGAGAGTCCATGTCTATTAAGTGAGTCCATGTCTATTAAGTGACCATTTTCATTAAGTAACGGTTTAAAATATTCCCTTTCTTTGATAAAAATATCTTTAAAGTAGATATTATTGGTAAAAAAGTACATATTATGAAGCGATGTTGTTTAAACTTAAAAGAATCGTCTCGATTCTACTGAATTTTAACAACATGAAATTATCAAGAAATTCGCAATAACATAAATATTCAATCAACATTACATTTCAAATTTGTAAGCAAAACATGTACTAATCAACCATTCTCTTTAACAACCGCTTTTTGGAGGTCCTGTAACTGGTAACTTAATACAAGTTTTACTGTATCATATAGACTTCTTTCATATCAGCGTCAACCGCATGTTGAAAGTTGAGTACAGAGTCTGAAGGGTTACTGAATTTGTTTCTTGGTAGGACAAAAGTTGGATGAAAGATAAGGTTTCCTCCTCGGCCATATTAAGTGTGTGAACTAACTATGATGGGCGTGGAAAGAGGGTATTTATCAACCTGGGAACAAAACCCCCAAAATAATATATGAGAGTATTTATGATAATGATACCTCGCAGTTAAATGTCTAAAGAATTTTTTCCATTTTTTGAAATCTGATATTTGGATTAATTAATGGTGAAACATGAATTAACTGTTACATTTACCATTTAGGTTTACTGTTTGTTTGACAATAGCTAGAGTCTAAATCTATCTTCAAACAGGAAAAATAAAATTGTTTTAAACCTATTTATTTTACATCGATTGGGAAACAAGTTCTTACAACTTAGATAAATTCCTCTCGACTCTGCTTCCTGGAAAATTTACCAGTACCGAATGTGTTGGCCAATTAAAGAACCAAGATTGGTAGCCGCTCCCAGGAATCGAACTCAGGATAAAATTCTGGTTTAGTGAACAAAATTAATGAGATACAAAGATATAGACATTTAAGTTAAAGTCAAAATATCAAAAATAATTAATTAGTAATTCTGAAGATATGTGATAAATGTATTTATTATCATTTCAAACTTGACTTGGTACTAGCACATATATGCAGTCTGATCTTTGTCTATACTGTACCTCCTGCCAAGAAGGAATAATCCTGGTTCTGTGGTGTGTACTTTTACGCGGGTTTCTTCCCTAATCAAACCCTCTAAGAATACACTGTAGATCATAAAGAAAGAGTAGATGAAATTTTACGAATAAAGAAGATCCCAATTTTTTTATCGGAAGGTTCTCATGGGCATATGGTTTTGAAATTTCTTGTCAAAATTAGATAAAACGACCATAGATAAGTTTTCAAATGAGGCGCAAAATCAAAGCATTATTTATTGTCAGAGGATAATTTTCTAATTAATTCAAGCATTTTTTGTGGCGTAAGAGCATGGGAATAAGAATATAGATGTCAGTGAAAGATTAAAATTTTGGTGAAATGATAAAATGGAGACTTGAAATTAAAATGTCAAAACTTGTTGAAATGATTTGGTATGTAAGAATACATTGCAGCTTGATAATAAGGATTCTTCTTCTTTATGATTTTGTCTTCTAGCTTATTCTTATTACATTTTATCTTATAACTATACAAATATCCGTGTGATAACATCCCATATGATATTTTCTATGATATCACATAGTTATTTTTAGAACAATGATATAAAGTGGTTATTTTTAGAAACTTGCATTTCAGTTAGAAACCTTAAATTGTGGATACTCAATGAGACCATTCCTAAGGGTATATACATCTCTTGGTTATAGTAACATTTTTCATAGATATTAAAATATATAATACATACTTAGTGTTTTGTATGAATAAAAATATCTAACGAGGTTGGGAGAATTGATCATTGTCGAGGCTCTGCCGAGGCAATTATCAATTCTCCAAACCGAGTTAGATATTTTTTCATACAATACACTTAGTATGTATTATGTTTATCTTATAACCTCTTTTTGTCTTGTTTTCGTCGATGTTTCTTACTGAAATGCAAGTTTCTAAAAATAACTGCATGATATCATTGTTCTAAAAATAACTATGTGATATCATAAAAAATATCATATGGGTTGTTATCACACAGATATTTGTATAGTTATAAGATAAAATATAAACCCCTGCTTTATACCCTCTTCATCCCTAGCTATAGGACTGAATGGTTGAGAAAGGAATTAAGATATCTTATATCGCCATGGTGTTAACCTGACTTATTGCACTGAAGGCTGACAAAAATGATTGATAAGTTATTCAATTAAATTACAGCAAATCATTGCATTAGGAGAAAATTGAAACATTTGCATAGCGTCTTGTACAAGTGGTGTAATAGTACTAAACAACCTGACAAATAAAATATCAGGGACACTCAAACGATTTGTAAATCTATGGATAATTATTTATCAGCTTAAGTTTTTCTCTGGCAGGTCATTATTAAGCATTATAATCTCGTCCCCCGCTGTCCGGAACAAAACATCACTGATGCTATTTATTTTTCGCAAAAATAGAGATTATAATTTTCTTTCAAATTGGAGTAGTATGCCGCATAAATTTATACAAGTTCCCATTGTCGTGGCTGTAAAGAGTCGACGGAGCGTAGAAAGAGTTACAAATTATTGACAGTGATCGTTTAGTGCGTGTTAAATACTTGAAGTATATCTGACAAAAATTGCAACAGTTTAAATCCCCATCTTTTTAAACACGGTGACCCCCGCTTAAAGAACTCCTGCATCTGATATAACAGATAAAAATAGAGTGAAAATTAAGGTGGATTGAATCTTGTTATCAAAGGCTTTTAAGAAACTATATTCATTCTGCAACTTAATTAGAATTTATATAGAAAAATGATCAGAGACATTATCATCATTGCAAATTATAAAGGTAACCCGTCACACAAAAAGGGACCATCTGGGAACTCCTTGAAAAAGAAATTTAAAAAAGAGATTGGTTCTAGTACAGGTCAACCAGGGGTCTCATTTCCAAATTTCTTTCACGGGAAGGTAGAATGATTATTCTAGATTTAGAAAATTAATTAATGGCAAAAAGTTTCGACACTAGTCAGTCTGCACAGTCTGTGCAGTCTCAACACTTAACACACTACCCAGATGGTCCCTTTGAATAATTACGGTACCCAATAATTGGTTAAGTAGGCTGTAGAGTAATGTTACAAAGCCGGCTGTATGAAATCTCATAATTATGTTAGAAACATTAGAGCATCAAATCTGTAATAACCTGTCAAAGGGGATTTAGTTCTCCATAAATTGTATATAAAATAAAACACCAAGGTGGTATCAAATATAATATTGAAGTATAAAATTTGACAGCCGAAACCTTTACTGAAAAATTCATCATTAGTCTATTTGCACAACATTTATGGCAAAAAACACTGGAAATAGTCTGTATAGCTCTTCATCGAACAAGCAAATATCATCATATTAATGTTACATGGTATTCTGTATTTCTTTGCAACATTCTGTGTGTACAGTTAAAGGAAAATGACTTTTCAAAAGATTTTAACCATCTTCCGCACCAGGGAAAGGGCTAAAACATCTGGGGCCCGTTTCTACCTCCACCTGTTTAATTATATAAAAGAGATTTTTATTTATTTTAACTCTTTTGCTAAATAAGACTAATGCTCATTATAAAAGAGGGAGTCAGACCAAGAAAAGATATCTCATCATACCACTTGTCCTGACTGATGCATAATTGCAATAAATTATACATTATTTTTGCTTGAAAGTTGAGAGAAGTTAAAATTTTCACAAGTACGAAACTAATGTAACTATATCAAATTGTTCACATCACATTAGTAATCAGCTTCAGTAGACAATATTGACTAAGATCAGCCGGCACAGACTAACCATCACTGCCTGCTGTCTTCTTAATTATTGTTGACAAATCAATGGCTCAGTGCAAAACGGTTGTAACTGCCTATAAACCTATAGGCAGTTACAACTGTTTCATGCTGAGCCATCGAAATGCATGCATTTTCATAGTTTTGATTTGTTGTTTTTTTAATGCGAAAAATATTATTTCTTTTTTACTGATTAATAGGAAATAATAATAAGCCGTTATGGTTAATCCAGGGTTCAGTTCAACATTTTAGTAAGTGCCTAAATATATAGGTGTTTACACTATTGTTGCACTGACCTCTCTAAATGAAAAAAAAAAATTCAACATTGTTTCTCTGAGCTAGAAGAATTTCAAAATGTTTATTGTGAATTATGAAACTTGAGCCGCGTATATACAAAGAGCTGAAATTCTTTTTCTGACTTCACAATAGTAGTTTTGTGTCAAAAGTTCAGTAAAATGACTATTTCAATGTCTGTTTGTCATTTCATCCTGCTCCAAGCAGCTTCTCTTGTGATGTCATAGGTCACGCAAATATTTGACGGGCACAAGATTCAATACGGCCCCCCCACACAAACTGCATAGGATAGGTTGCCCTCTCACTGTCCCAACAATCTAAATTGCTGCCCGAATGAGGCGACCCCTGACCTCTACGTAGGCCGATCCATTTTATGTAAAAGCTTGCGAATTCAAAAATCACACCCCAGAGGTCACCGAGTAACAGAACAAATTGACTTAAAGCGGTTATGAAAAGGCCATTTGCATTTTAATTATGTGGATACAATCCCTAAAAAGGGACAGGTCACTTTCAAATAGTTTTTATGTCCATTTCTGGGGTTTGCAGGGGCTGAGGGGATTTTGTGAATAGAGGTGATGGGTAGAGCTATCCAATAAAATATTGCTTAATTAATCATGGACTGCTATCCTGAGTTATGAACAAATCTTAGTTATGCTCATCAGAAAAATGGATGAAAAAAAATGTGATATGGAAATAAGGTACTTATGTATTTTGATTTTATCTTTGATAATTAAATTGTATTATCAACCTTATTTTCAGCTGCCGTGATAATCTTTGATAATAAAAAAGTTGTAGGTAAAATAGTAAGAAGCATAGTAGAGTTTATATTGTATCAAATTGATAATAAAGTTTGAGTCAAAAATGCATTAATTTTCTCTACAGCATATGACATTATATCTCTGGCTATAGCATGTTGAAGACTGAGTGAGCATCTTTAATAGAACAATGTTGGGTAGTCATTCAGGGGCCAAGACAACAGTGGGTTAGGATACCCAGGCTTTTATTCTAGTGCTGCTACATAAATTATGCGATCTAGATTTTAAAATGTAAGATTTCATTTATCTATCAATCATCAGAATCTAAATAGTTCTTCAGAGGGTTTGAATGAACACGCGGATAGGGTAAATTTGATTGAAAATGACAGTAGTGTTCAATCAAGAACTAAGGCTAACCAATAGTCTGTGTTGATGTATGTAAAGCATACTGTTTTGAAGCAAGTCAATATTTTGATTTGGCAAGCTCTGGATCTCAATTGAACTTATTTGGGAATATGTTATAATGAGGCAAAGAAAAGGGTGAAAGCAGTGAGGAACAAAGTGAAAGCATGCAAGGAAAATTTATGATCGCTTAGACTACAAAAGATTTGAGATGTTTGGAGTTGTAAGGCAAAATGGTTGGGGTCAAATTTTAAATTTGAGCTCGGGTTTCACGTGCTGGCTGTTTTGTATGGAATGATGATTATAGTGGAGGGAGGTGTATAATATTAAAAGTAAATGACATAGATTTAAGGGGGCTTTGATACAAACACTCATCACATGATGGAGATGGTGGTCACCGTTTTAAAATCTTTCTTATATGTCTATCAACCTTTCTCATGCTGAACATGGAATCTTCCTGCCTAACAGGAGGTAATGAAAAAGATCAGACTGCATTTATGTGCAGTCTGATCTTTTTCTGTACCACCTGTATTCCTTTTTAAGCCAAGATAGTTGGTAAGAATTACATTTTAAAAAAAAAATCTTATATAATTAGTGCATCCAGTGCTCTTGGATCTTTGATTTTTTTATTCAATTTTTGCAAATACAGCATTAAATCATTTAATTTGACAAAGTTATACAATTACTTAATGTTGATCACTTCACTTTTATTTGCAGAGTTATTCTTTTGGGTTATCTGTAAAAAAAATCTGGTCATCATATAGCCAATCAAAATAAAAAATTGATGGCGTAGCACATAGTGGGTACATATGTGTTTCTAAAAGTATTCACGTCAGTGATTCACTAATGCTATTAATTATTCTACATTATTCTGGAGAGGCCGCTGTCATAGTGCAGTTGGCAGCGTGTTGGACTGCCAATCTAGAGGTCCCAGTTCGATCCCTGACGGCAGCACTTATTCTTTCCAACTATCTGTCTCTCATCAAAGGGTTGATAATCGTATACCTATGTGAGATAGCAGCTGGAGGCTAGGAAAGGATGTTGTACTATACTGGTGAGAGAAACCCCAAGAAACCATTGTTAGGTGCTCCAGGCACTTCGATATAACTGAAAAATGTTGAAAGCGGCGTTAAACTCCATTCAATCAATCAATCAACTGAGAAGAATGTATGAGAATGATACAAGAGCATCACTCAATTTCATCATTTGACAATCATTTCAGAAAAAGGTATTTAGGAGATAAAAAATGGAAAACAATTATTTTCAACGGGACAGGTGGGTTTTAACAAGTATCTATTTAAGGTGTCAAGTTATAAAAGTTCTGATAAATTTTAATCAAATTTGGACATAACACTTAAAGATGAGTCAAATTTAGTGGTATGTGACCCAAAGAATGAATCATGACCAAAATGCAAATTTGAGATGATCCAATTTCTGTAACTGCATCTTTACCTGCTAAATGATTATCCTGTTGAAGTCTAATTTTTGGGACTTTTTAACAAATCTTGCTCAATTTTTTTCACACAACAAGAAAAGGAGAAAGCAGACAGTGTTGGCCAAGATCAGGCTGCACATATGTGGATGCTAAAGCTTTTTGTCAAACAGGATTATTGTATGAGCAGCAAGAGAAGGGTTAAATAGTACTTTTAGCTCAGCTGTTTTTGGAGAAAAGCTGAGGTATAATGATCACCTTAGCGTCATTTGCGTTAGTGTTGATGTTGGCATAGGTGTTAGCGTGACAAACTTTGACCTTGGTTATATCTCTGTTGTTATTGAAGATATCTTCATGAAACTTGGTGTGTGTGTTCACCCTGTCTATGCAGTCCCTGCCAAACCAGAAAAATCCCAGCTTCAGCTTGAACAAGGTTTAAATTTTAGTGGATCCACACGAAAAAAGGAAAGAAAAAAAAATCAAAGATATAGGAGAAACCCAAAAGGTGTGTAATAGTTGAAATATTTTACTTATTCCTTGTTTGATGGGTTGACACATTATTAAATGTAAATTAGGAAATCTGAGAGCCTCTATATGCTGTCAAAACAATCATATAGCATATAAAATATAATATTCTGATACATTTTATGGGGAATTCTATACTTCTTTACCCTAAACCTGAATGGATGACAGACTGTGAATTAACCCTTGTCATGCTGAACCTGAAATAATCCTGATGTAGCAGCAGGAGGTAAAGACAAAGATCAGCCTGCACAAAGATGCAGTCTGATCTTAGTCTAAACCACCGGTTTGTCTTGGTTGACCAAAAATTGTGTACAGACTTAAGTTTCAAGAGAAATATATCTGGCATACAGTTGCTTTTTTTCAGAGCCTTCAGTACTTTGGTTTAAGATAAATTTTGCAAAGAATTTTATTCAGCATTACAAGGGTGAAAAGGATTATTAGGGTAAAGTTTTGTTCTGAAAAAAACTATCAGTTATCCCCCTTGATAGTATTTTAATAATTCAGAACACCACATACAGGTATGTGCCAATGCTCATTTGCAGGTGCTGGATAATTCAAAAGGCCTGAGTCGAAAAAGGGGCATTGTTACAAAAGGCTTCTCCGAATGTTAACCGTGGTCATGCTGAATAAATTTTGGCTAAAAATTATCATCAAAATCAAAGGGCAAAAAGCACTGAAAGTACCAACTGTAGGTCAATTTTTATTTGAAAAACTAAATCTATTGACAATGATGTTTGCCAGCAATTTCCTTTCCTGAATGCATGGGCTGGTATATCCCTTTTCTTTGAAACCCAGTTACTCTTTAACTAAAAATGGATTAAGAAAAAAGCCTTTTTTATGAGCTGCAACAAGTTTGTTTGAAACACTTAAAGGTTCTTAGAGTAGAAAAGAATAAAATATCATAAACTTGTTCAATGGTGCTTGAAATATGGAACCTCAATCATCCACAAAATGCTTTGTAATTGTTCATAATCTTTGATCATTCAGAATATTTCTCGCTAGTTTGCCTATATTTAATCCTTTGTTAATTTATGGAAAAATCCTTAAAATACCTCGTAAAATTATATTTTATATGTTATTTTTATTTGCAATAAATCTGCAGAAAATTTGACAAGAATAATAAAGAGTATTCTATGCAGGAAATTAGAGATACTGCAATAAAATTTGTAGTCATAAATTTTCTACAAAGGCCACACATTAATTTTTCATACCCTAGCAACCGGAGATTGAGCGCACCTCTTGAAGAATTTGTTATTATGTATCAGTATGTTTTGTACAAATATTTTTATGATATTTCATACAGATTTATGAGATTACAAATAAATTGAGCATAAATTTGTTAGAAGATAGATTACAAAATAAGATTATGTGATGTGACATGCCTTGTTAGGTTAAGGCTGTAGGTTTATAAACTCGATACTTCATAACCCGTTTTAACCCTTAGTACTGTGTTTCCTCTAATAATAGTGCCCTCCCTAATAGTAGCACCCCTACATTTTTTACTTAGAAAACCCACTTCACATGCCTGTATTTTAAGAACTTGTTGAGACTTCTTCTCTAATTTGATGTGAATTTTACATCAAATGAAAGGGAAAAGGGCCTAAAAGACATAAGTTTATTGATATCTTTAATTCAGAAAATCATACTAAATAAAAGCTCCCTGACCTTTTTATGTATAGCTCCCTATATTTGCCGAAACATTTCGGACCACATATTCTTTCACAATGTTATCCAAGGTTTCCTAATGAAACTCATTAGGAAACCTCGGTTAACACTGTTAAAGTTCATTACATCTGAGACATTGCAAAACTATTATTGGTCTACTACCTTAAACGATGAATCAGTATAGTCGCAAAGAGAAAGTAAATTAATGGCGTTGATGGTGTATGATGAAGGTAGACATGGCCTACCCTGGAGTGGTCTACACTGTCAAGTTTTATAAATCTGCATAAATTATAAACTGGCAACATCAAAAAAACTTCAAATAGATAATTACATAGCCTGGACTGATTCATCGTTTAAATCATGGAAATTATAGACTATAGTGACATACATCAAAGAACCAGTCTAACAAAGGGAGGCCATTATTGCTTACCTCCTAAGTTGTGAGTTGTCACATCTGCAGGATAGTCAATGTTCACTTACATCTAGGGGATAAAAAAAAATGCCAGATAAAACAAAAAAATCTGATTAACTTTGTTAGTTAAAATGACCTAATAAATTTCTCATACCGAAAAATAGACAATTTTTGGTTGAAGAAAGCTTTAGAAGCGAAAATGAAACAACAAAACATCTTTCAAAAGTAACTTTTTTATCTTAAAATTAAAGGATGAATGTTCAATAATGTTGTCAAATAATATATAATGTTATATTTATCAAAATATTATTGAAAAAATACCCTGAAGAAATTAAATCTTTATTTTTCTTTTACTATTTCTTTAATGTTGTATCATTCAACAAGTGCTAGGGAAGTCTCATGACTGAAACTCTAAGCACTAAAACCCTGATTGGTTGTCCCAAAACTATCTTTTGTTTATAATTATGTTTTTGATATTCTAACCTGTTTTTCAAAATAAGATTATGAAATATGATTAAAAATTGACACTGATATCAGATTGTAGATAATATCTCAGACAACCTTACAATCATCAACTCTTTTTAAAACGTCTAAACAATTTAATATTTACTAGACAGAATTTTTTTGGCTTCCTGTTACAGAATTTTTGAAGTCAAAGTAAAGTTGAAAGTAATATTCTTTACTGTGATTAAAGGAGAAATACTGTTATAAACCACATAATCAATTGATCTGATACTTACATGATACATTAGTCATCAAAAACTATACAGAAAGAGGGGGATATTTTTGCTTTCAAAATATATTTTTTCCTTAACTTTTGCACAAACCTCATATTGTGGGTACTCTTTGGAATTGTCTTGTAAAAGACAATTCAAATGAGTAACCACAACATATGGTTTCAATGAGACTAAAAAGATTTTAGAGTGACATTGCCCTCTCTTATCTGTGTACCGCTGATTTGTATAGGAATAATAATTCCAATATTATACTAACCCATTGGTCTCATAAAGAAAAAAGGTATTGCAACATAATTCAACAAAATATTTATTAGAATATGAATTTATCAAGTAATATATAACTTATGTTACAATATCAATGGTGGAGCGTAAAATTGTGTGGTCCTATGAAGGGTTAAGATTGGTATCTTGACAGTGGCTAATTAGATGCTTACGAGACTTATCTAATATCTCAGATTTTGGCAGATGAAGTTATTTTTTTTTAATTTTTATTCAAATTTTGACATTTTTGAGGGATTATGACAAATATGAATTTATGACTGATGATCTAGATTTATTTTAGTGTTAGATTCTGGATGAGGTGTATTAAATAGATTTATGATTAAATAACAAAGGGAGATAAAAATGCTACTTTTTGGTAAGTTTATATTAGGATCAAATACCAATACTTAAAGTCTGCAATTTTCAACTGCTCATGGTGAAATGATTGTTTATGTTTATAGGCAGTTACAACTGTTTTGCATTTAGCATCGAATATGAAATGATTTATTTTGGCCTTCTGATTTTAGATAGGAAAAACATATTTTAACTGGATATTTGATAAAGACAAAATTGAAAGTAATAGAGATATGAGGGGTTGGTGCAAGACTATTGTCAAAAAACATTTGAGGTATGTATGAAAAAAATCATAGTTTGATTTACAGAAAACAATTGTGATAATTAGTTCCATTCTTTTCTAACAATTCTTTCCTTGACACATTATGACGATGCCATGGTGAATAAAAAGGACTCGCCATTAATTGTTTAGAAACTAGTAATTTCTATTTTCTTGCAATTTGTTCCTTGATACATTTTTAAAGGAGTATAAAATCATTATTGAACAGAACATGGTATAAATTGTTCAGAAATGTTAAGCTTTGTTAACTGTTAAATTGGTCATTTACTACAATTTTGTGTCTTTGTGTTCCGACTGAAGTGTTGACAGGTTGATAAAGACAGGGTTACTATCGAAGTCTCCGAAATATAATTATAACGGAGAATTATCCATAATAACGTGACAAGTTTTAATTTCCACTGTCCCCTATTTTCACTGAGACAAAGGGCAGATTTGAATTAAGTGACGTAAGATTACGATAATTCTGAGAAAATTGAAATGGGGAGCGTAAAAGACGCAGACTAACAGAAATAAATTTGAAGAATTATGGCAGGTTGTTTCATTAATGTTAGGTTTTCATTTTCGATCGATTGTCACAATTTAACATTAATGTGAACTTTGTGACAACGTCGAAAATAATGTCATTGGAGCCCTCAACCCTACACATGCTTTCAAGTAATGAGCCAGAATTCAGAGATTAAAACTTAAGGGATTGAATATTTCTACTATATATTAATTATGCAATAAAATCAAATTGCTGAAACCACTGGTTTCACATATATGAAGTCAGAATTTATTGTGAAAATAAAATTTTCAAACTTCTGATTTAAAAAGAAAAATCAGGTTGTATAGATAGAGACCAGACAAAACAAAATTCGATGGCTCAGTGCAAAACAGTTGTAACTGCCTATAAACATATAGGCAGTTACAATTGTTTTGCGCTGAGCCATAAATATATGCAGGCTGATCTTTTTCCACAATTCCTGCTCATGCTAGAATATTCAGGGTTCAGCAAGATAGTACTTAAATTCAGCTCTTTTTATTGTTGTCGTAATTTTAAAGAAGGAGGCTAGAATATGAAGGATCATAACCCGATGATTTGATGAGGGATTATGGGTTTTCTCGAGGGAAAGCGGTGTTAAATTTATAAAGATGACAAATTAGAGTCGGGCAGGGGTGCCAATTTGATTAGAAAAAGGAAAAAAATACTCCGTAATGTATTTAGGGAGGGTGAGAGCAGAGCAACTGAAATATTTCATGAGAAGGTGGCATAAAAAATAAATCACCCAGATTTTATTCGATTGCATGGAAATGCTCCCAAAATCATGACCTATTATTGTTTCATCAGTCATAGGAATATTCTCTCAGAACCCTTGTATAGCTGAACAAATATAGAACAAGAATTAGATAAATCTGCTAACATTGAAAGATCTCTTCCTACTATTGGTGGAAGGAGTAGGAGAAGATGCAGAAAACATTGTTTAAAATGGAAAAGATGTAAAATTACAAGTTACATAAGGTCATCCTTCTAAGTTTCAAAAGAGCGCCTATTTTTAAATAAGTAGAAGCTTGGATGAAAATGTTCCAGTACAAAATTGACCAGGCTAAAGTTCATCATTTGAAATATCTTGAAAATTAACAACTTGTTGGGAAACTGCTGGTAAATTTGAATTTTGTAGGTTAAGGATTAAAGTCATGGAATAAAAGCCCTTGTCGTTTTGACAGATAAAATTCTCTTGTGGAATCGCTTACATCACATCTCTATCGAAAAATCTTGATTTTTCATTTTAGCTCGCCACAATACGCCACAAAAAATCCCAAATTCCAATTTTCTGCTCAAGTCCCCTGATGTCTCTTGATATTTTGATATTACAGTGTGATTTGGTCATTATTTCCAATGTTACTCGCACTTCACATCACATCCTTCTATGAGCAATAATGGACCCAGTACAAGATGACATTCACTAAATCTTTGTATATGTAGTATTTTTGAGCTCTGTCATGTATGAATTATAGCATTAAGTTTCAAACATGTATATAAAAGAAGGGAATCAAAGAATTATAACTTGTATGAATAAGAATGATTCACTTCTCATATAGTATAGTTCATTATGTACAGACATCTAATATTAAGCTTTCAAATCACTGACCTCCAAGTATGACCTTGACATTTATCATAGTTACAGTAATAGCTTGTTATTGCACTTTCTATTAAGGGAGATAAATGTTCCAAATTATTTTCTATATGTTAAATAACTCTTCTTATCTGGACAAAAAAAAAACAACAACAAAAAATCATTGGCCTTGAGTGTGACTAAATAATGAGATATCACTATGTCAATTGCAACAGAGCTAATTGAAAATCATTAATCAATTATAGCAAAAGTTATGATCCTAACAAAATTGAGAGTACTGGAATATATAAAATACTGGTGGATACAAATCTTAGATGGCCAGTTTATTTCCATGAACCATATACTATTTTTCAGTTATTTTTATAAGAAAGGGTGGTTCAGTCATTATCTTTGAAATAATTCTCATTTTACTGTGCCGCATCTCCATTTCTATAATTCAGATACCAATTTCATGATTACTTTAGAGGGTCAAAAGTCTCTTTTGCAAGGTCCCTCAGGGCACGTCCTAGGCCATTCTTGATTATACAGGATTTAACCCAGAACAATTATTTTCTGCAATGCTCTATAGTTAAGCCTATTCATGGTTATTCTTTCATTTAGTTAGCATACACTTTGATTAAGGATGATATTACTTGCTCTGCTGTGCTCTTTTGCCCTATCAAATTGGTATCAAATCGGCAATAGTCTTTTGTATTGATATGCCACGATAATTTCGATTGATGAAAAAATGATGGAGAATTTCTAATATCTTAATCAAAACCGTCTTTGTATTTCTGATGGGAGATTTCTCATGATGGGTTATGTGGCTTAATTTTGTCTCAGAATGTTGAACCATTTCTCTGATTTTTAGATTTAACCCTTCCATATAAAAATCTTCTTAATTGTTAGGGTTAAAAGATATTTCAAATCTAATTTAATCTAAAAACCTAAATACAAATTATTTGTATTTAGGTTTTTAGATTAAATTAGATTGGTTTTTATTCATAGGTTAAGTGCAAAGCTGTTGTATTACATGGTAAACACGTCACCTGTAGGTAAAGTACAGCTACAGGCAAATTCTCTTCTTTGAATTCTTAATGGTGTAAAATTATACAAGGGGGATAACCTTTTAAATTTACAACCAGTATCACATGAAATCAAAGTACTAGAACAACATAAATAATTTGCAATTATAATTCTTAAATAGTATTTCCAATCTATTGAAAATGAAACTGAATATAAAAGTATCAAAATTAGATATTTCTCAATTGATTATCCTTTTAGAAAATTCTGAAGTCAGTTTGTGTATGAAAAATAACTGTAATAGAATTTTAGGCAGCACTAAATTTTGGATTCCTGATTGAACTGTCCTGTCATTATGTAGAGAAATGAGGATAAATCATAGCAAGTATTATTGGTTCCTAGACTGTATTTTTACCACACCAGTCATTTAACTTTAAACTGATTTAAAGCAGCAGAATTTTTTTCAGAAATTTGGATAATGGGACCTGTCTGAATTTAAGATTAACTTGTTATCATGCAATGACTTTGTTGGAATGACTTTAAAGGACACTGTAAGAAAAAGATAATCATTATGCTTCTAACAACCACAATTGAGTTGTGAGCTTGGCTATTTTCTGAGAAAACCTAAGGTAATGCCATCACCTTGGTGTCTTTCACATTGGTGTTGTTGTTGTCATAGGCATTGGCTGGACAATTTTCAACCTTGGTCATATCTCTATTATGATTGGAGTTATCCTCATGAAACTTGGCATGTTTGTTCAGCATTGTAAATACTTTACAGACTATCAAAGGGGATCACTCTGAAAGTAATTTTGTATGAGTTATACACCATTTTTTTTAAAAATTAACCCTTTTTTTTAAATAAAGGACTAATTTTCATAACATTACAACCTCTATGGCTCAGGTTTTCATGAAAATATATAAGTAGGAAGTAGGCAGTATAGACTTAGATCAGACTGCATCTAAGTGCAGTCTGATCTTAGTCTAGACTGTCTGCCTAAGCTTTGTTTACAGTAGGAATATGTCATTTACAGCTTGAAAAGTGTTAAATCCAAGAAAATTAAATGAAAATTTATTTTTCTCATTTCAGATACTGAGGAGACTGGTGTGGAAGAAAAGCCTGTTGAGGAGACGCATGTCTGCGAGAAGTGTTGTGCGGAGTTTGTTGATCTAGACACATACAAATATCACGTTAAACAATGTACTGAACCTGTAGTTGTGTTGTATAAAGACACTGAAAACAGCACATCCAGTCCAATGGATTTGTGTAAAATGAATGGTATGAATAGTGAGATGGCTGAAGAACCTGTTGATGATACCTTTGAACAGAACCAAGATCCTGATAAAGTTGAGAGGCCAATTCAGGAAGATGAGTCTCATTTTGAAGCTGAAGATTTAGCTCAAGATGAAGTTGATGCTGGTGTGAATGGAGATGATTACGATAACCAGTCTGATATAGACAATATGGAGGATGAATATAACAAGTCTCTCGATGACACAGATGACAACGACCTTGACAGTATCAAGGATGATGATGTAGACGATTCCCTCAAACCAGAGACAAATCCAGATATGCCATCATATGTCCAGTCATTGACAAATTTACTGTCCGGTGTCACAGGGAACTCTAATTCAAATGTAATGTTAGAACCACTAGAAGCAACAAAAGCAGCAGTGGCACAGTTCGCAGAAAACAACCTTCCTGGTAAGGAGCAGGATGTGAACAAACTACAGACAACACTGTACAATCTCCAGCAACAGCAGATCATGCAGCTTCAACTGATACACCAACTACAACAACAGTTGATAGCAGGAGGAGTCCAGAGTGGTCAACTACCCGCTGCTTTACTCAATGGTCAGCTGCCGTTTGGACCTAACTTTGCTGGTCTAAATCTTACAACTTCTGCTCTGGCTGACTTAAAGTCTAAAGCTGCAGAAGCTTCTAAATCTTCGTCGCGTTCAGTAACTCCAGATCCAGAATTAGACGAGCCAAGTCCGAAGGATATGGAAATGAAGGGATCAAGGCCAACAACTCCTCACCATTCCAGTGACAAGTTATCTCCCCCTGTCTCAGATGAAACATCAGAGATGTTGAAGCCATCACCGACTTTACCAATGCCTTCTTCAATGTCAATGTCAGCCTCCGCTGCCAAAAGTAGTTTACCAAGTACGCCAACAAGCTTGCCATCTTCGTCTCTATTGGATTTCAGTAGATCTACACCCAGAAGTAAGTCTCTTTTGACATATAAGTGAGCCGATGCGTAATATTTTCAACAATTTCTAAAGTGTGTCTAGTAAAGACTAAGACCAGCCTGTGCATCCGCACAGTCTGACCGTAGTCTTCACTATGCACTTTGTAGATAGGTAGGATCTGAAATTGTCTTTAGACAGCCAGATAATCTTCTAATTGCACTGTGTGATTGCCTAGGTTGCTCAATGTTTCTACTTCACGCACATGTCAAATTGTTGGAAATGTCACACACAGGCTCAAGTAGAAGTGTAAACAAGTAAATGTTACCATTTGAGCCTATGCCTGAAATTTCCAACAATTTGACATATCTGTGAGGTTCAAACATTTTGCAGCCAAGACAATTATATAGTGTAATTAGAGATTTGGCCTACTATCTACAGATACTTTGAGACCTTATTTATCTACAAATCGCATAGTGAAGACTGGTCAGACTGTGCAGATGCACAGAATGGCCAAAGTCTTTGCTTTGTGCACATTTGAAATTGTTGGAAATGTCACTCAAGGCTCATTTACGGTATTCTGCCACTAACGAAAATCATGAAATCAGCATACCCCAAAATATACCCCACTAAGTTAAATTTACATGAATATTTATTAATTCCATAAACAATCTGCTGTTAACATTCATATTATTATAAACTCCCTTTAGCCACAATTTGAGAAATGTGTAAGAAAAACCTTCAAACTGATCTTGGCATGGAATAATTGTTTATAAATTCTATCTTAATGTTCATTTTGACCCTAGAGCTTCTAGGATAAGGAGGTTTTTGATGTGATTTATTTTCCATTTTCAAAGAAATTCAACTGTCTGGTTGTAAGTGTATTTTTCATGCAACACTTTGATTTTTATGACCTCCCTGTCGACCTTTCTACAACACTGAGAACATAAAAGCACTGCCGTTCTTTGTTGTGCACTTTTGTAAACAATAATTTGGGCTGAGTTTCAACTTATATGAGAAAATATCATAAAATATTGCTGTTTGCATATTGATTTTAATACTACTTCTGTTTGTTAGAAGCATAGCAAATGATATCTTTATAGACAAATGGACAATAAAACATCTATATTTTACTTCTTCTGACGAGAACAAAGAAATTTTACTATAGTTTACAACTATCTTTTTATATTTACTGCATTGATATTGGATGCAATATAACATAAGTCCATTCTTTCAATTGCAAGCTATGAATTTTTTTTATTAGGATTTGCTACTTATGAATATATTTATACTCCTTGGGAGTTTTTGGGAATGGTTTCATACTGAATGTTTATCATACATGCAAATCTGCCACGGGTAGGATGACAAAATGGTGCAAACTGCTAATATTTTATATCCTGCTTTGCATAGAAGTGCTCATGCAAAGTGGGATATAAATTTGCAAGCAGTTTGCACCTTTTAATCATCTTGAACCCATGGTTGTCTAAAGTCATACAATGACTTAACTTATTTCATTAAAAAAAATATTAATTTCTTTATCTAGAATACTTAATGAAATCTTATCTAGAAATGAATTTCGAGCAGTTGACTGATTTAGTGCTCTACATCAATATTTTGATGGGTCAGTGCAAAACAGGTGAAAGTCCTCATAATGTTCTTACAAAAGTTTCCGCTGACTCTGACTTTTCATATTTTGTTTCTCACCAATGGGTCGTAAATCGTAGACCTATGTGAGATAGCAGCTATGGGCTAGGAAAGAATGTAATGGTAGTACTTGTGTTAGAAATACCAGGAATTTATTGTTAGGTGCTCCAACCCTAACCAACTGCTGTGATATAACTGAAAGATTGTTGAAAATGGCCTTAAACCCCATTGAAACAAACATACATATTGAAAATTCGTATCATGTACAACTCTGTCTCAAAACAGACCTGATGGTGTTGACTCAGACTAGACCATACATATTTGAATGCTGATCTTTATCTTTACCAAAACAGGAATACTCTGAGTTAAAAGATTAAGGAAGCGGATGCATAATCGTGTTGTAACATTTTGAAACTCATGATCTTTCACAATGTTAACCAAGGTTTCCTAATGAAATCATTAGGAAACCTTGGTTAACATTGTTAAAGTTCATTAACTTAGAAACCTTGCCGAACTATTACAGGTCCATTACCTTGATAAAGTCTCTGCTGCGAACAGACTTGTGAAGGCCAGCCATTTACAAAATTGTAAAATATCCTCTCATATAAAAAGTCACAGTTTATATCAATAAAAAAAAGTGTTTGAAATAACAAATGATATTATGACTGATTCATCATATTCTGGGAAAAAATGAATCTGATAAATACTTCACAACAAAACAAGTTCATATCATCTGTCCCATTGTGAAAATATAAAGTATATTGCAATATGACAATAAATGGAGGTGATAAAATCTCCCCAACATATTATGATATGATTTTTTATTGTCCTATTCCATATTGTTGCTTTGAAATGTTTCATATTAGCGCTATTTAAGAGTCCAATAACTTATTCCTTCTTATTGCTGAAAAAATTTGTAATTCCTTTTTTTTTAAAAAAAGATCCTTAAAGTTTTCTCATTTATCTAAAATCTACAGAATTACAGATAAGGGAGGTAATTTGGCTTTAAATTAAAAATAAATGGACAACTCTTGCATTTACACTGTTTTATGTCTACTAATGTTGGTTGTATGTATTTTCATTGCGATTGAATATTCAAAGTATTTGCTTGTAGTGGGGAATAACCTCTGCACTCATTTGTGATCTTTCAAAGAGTTATAGTCCTTTATCAGATATTACAGAACCTCTGTTTGTATACATGTATAGATTATGTGATATATTACAACGATTTCTTCTGGTGTTTAACTACTAGCTGAAGCTTAATTCACCATCATTTTGGCAGTTCAACAGGATCTGCGATTAAAAGGAAAGAAGTAAGGATTATGGGTATTGGTCCAAATGAATTGTTTCCCCGCCATGTGGCCCGATGATATTGCCATCAAAAATGATGGATCATTTGATCTCCTTGCCGTCATATTAACAAATCTTTCAATAACACGCTGATGATAGATTTGATCGGAAACAGCTATACAAATAATACAAAGAGATTTTTCAATAAATCCGCAAATATGATATGATTTATGATAAATGTAGTGACGATATTGATGGTCGAGCCAATATCCCTGACAGCCAGTTGTGGATATAAATCTACGAGCCCGTTGAATGAATATCCTAATAATGTCAGGCCTGTCTCCTTACAAGTGATTATGAATTAAACTTCCATGCTTCCTGATTTATCATTCATAACTATTGATGAAATATCAATAGCTCTGTGTGAAACAGTTGTAACTGCCTATATGTAATAGGCAGTTACAACCGTTTTGCACTAAGCTATCAATATGTTTTCCACAATTATTGCTTGTGAGGCTTATTTAGAGTAATGGTAAATCATTTACACAGAATCTCTACAAAATTGTTGCAAAGAGACTTTATACCTTATTATGGTTTATACTTATTTCAACATACTACAACATTTTTTTTTAATTCAATTTCACAATAATGAATATTCAGACATACAATAAAGATTGTGCAGAGTTCCTCTAGTTATTGATAGAGCACCTGTATGGTAATAAGGTAGAGAATTGTAAAAAAGATATCAAATTAACAACAAGAAATATGCACTCATTCAATGAATGTAACTTTCTCTATCCAACTGTGCATGAGCATAATTATTGGGGGATATGGGTCCAGTCTGTGAAATTATGAGCTAGGGTATCCCTTCAACAAATACCAATGTACTTGAATTGCACCATGGCCAAATAGTTCTTAATTCAGAATCCTGAATAGAATTTTAGAAATAAAAGTAGAACTCAAAAGTCTGTGTAAATTGTCATACTTTCATCTTTGCAAATCTGATATTTGATTGGCCATTAAAGTAGTTTTCTATTTGATATTGAGATACAATTACACTTATTTCCTATTTGAATTTGAAGTAGACTGGAACCCATAGTAGACTTGACAGCACAAAACAAGATGAGAATCTTGTTAAGTATCTCACTAGAATTACGTTATTCTCTTCATTTAAATAGAACTACACATTTCATTATATACTATGTACATTTCGTTTAAATCAATATATTGAATGAATCAGAAATTCAAGGTAGCACATGTCGTCACCCTAGTGCAATAACTCAAGTGCATTTTTTCACAAAATGCTTTTTTTGCATAAAATGACTCCTTATTATGGTTTACATGTCCTCAAAAAAAATCACATGATTGTAGCCTATAATTATTTTCTTTTTCATTCGGAAATTCAATCAGCAAATAATGAGAAAATGAAACAAAAGAAGTTTTAACTCTCATTATAAAAATCCTGGATTAACCACAGCACCACAATTTTTATATGTAAATTTGATCATAACCAAGGTTTAAAAATTGCCAAAAATATAAAAAAAAAAGAATTTATGTACTAAGCATAAAAAGAATGAGTTGAAAAGTTATAAATGTTTCTCAAAATTTCAAGATTGTCCCTTTTTGCATGTGAGATGACATTTTGTTGAAGACCCGTAGGGTGAAAATGAAAATATATGTTTAATGCAGATACTATCTGTTCACATATTGTGAAAGCTTGCATAATGTTCACTCGAATCATATCATTAGATATGGCTGATGCATCATAATTGAATAATGGATGCCCAGTGGCCAAGATACAAACCTATTATTACATGTAGATGGGGGAATATTCATTTAAAACCCTTACTTTGAAGATACTAGAAATTCAAAGAGAGCATGTGTTTGTGTAATACCTCAAAAGTCATACTGTATTTCCTCTAATAATAGCTCCCTACCCAATAGTATTACCCCTACAATTTTTACTAAGAAAACCCACTTCATGTGCCAAACTTTTAGGAACTTTTTGAGACTTGTTTTCTAATTTGAGATGGATTTCCTCTAAAGAATCATTTATATGATTCTTTATCGGAAATTCACCTCAAATTAAATGGAAAAGGGCCTTAAAAAAAATCAATTTTGATGATTTTCTAAATCAGAAAATGCATACTAAATTAAATCTCCCCAACCATGTTATGAATAGCTCCCAAGACTATTTATTAGTAGAAATACAGTAGGTAAGTTCAATGATTGATTCTTTGTGATAAAAAAAAAGATTGTTTCAAAAAGCTTTATAGCTTGTCATACAAACATTTAAGTTTGGTTTATGCTCAATCTAAGAAAAACTATAAAATATTTAAAAACAGTGAAGACGTAAGTGTTTAAATGTTTAATGTGACATTTGTTATGTGTGTATAATCATAGTAACTGTCAGTCAAACTTGTGTCAAATGTCAATCAAATCTTATTAGGGATGAAGATGGTCCCATTGCTCTGAAACTGCCAGTTTGGTGGCCAAGAATACTGGCTTATTTATCATTATAAGATAATTATTTAATTCCATACATGATGGATATTCAATTTTAACTTCAAGAATTAAAGTTTACTACATCAAATGAGCCATATTTATGTGCCACTGAAGGTGGTTTTACATTGATATTATCTCCACTTTCTGCCCATCCATTGGTTGGTAGTAAATATCTGAATGCAACTTCTGAAATTATAGCTGGATTGGGATGAAATTTTCACAAAATGTTCCTAGTTACATGACCTTGTATATTTTGTCAGGGTTTATTGATATTTAACCAGACAATCATATTTTGTGAGTCTTGCACTCTTATGAAAGGGGTTGCGTTTTCAGGGGGAATGTGTATCTATTTATTTTAGTGTCACAAGCTTTGATCATTTTGGTAACATTTGTTAGTGTAACAACAATATGTAAGCTTTCATTTAAGGTATTCACTTTTTTATGCCCCCGTATCGAGAGATCGGAGGCATATTGTTTTACTCATGTCCAACTGTCTGTCTGTCCGTCTGTCTGTCCATTTTTCTGTCCATCTGTCTGTCCGAAAACTTAACCAAACTTAACCTTTGCCTTATCGAGAGATCGCTGTTAAGGGGGCATTCATGTTTCACAAACACATCTTGTTTTTCTACCTGCTCTACGAATTTCTAGGCACATCCGGTTGCCTCAGGTATCTGCAACAGTTAATTTAAGGTTATTTTCTGAAGGAATTAAGAATTCAATGTTTGACAGTCACCCGCATATTTGTGTCAGGGTCCTGTGTTCTGTTATAGAATAATATTGAAGTGACACTGATCATTGACTGGTCATCCCTGTTAGGTCATCAATATAGATTTAAAAGATACAGATGTAATCTTGACACTGGACTGTAGTTGGGGTCTAATCTGACTTCAATCTTGAGGTCCGGACTGTCAGCTTGCCTTCCGAAGAAATCATTTTGTGGTCCATTGACTTTTGGATACACATTGCTTTTCAAATCAGCTAGCTTTGGTCGTTTGATGAGTTTGAACCTATAACTTGTTAAGTCTGATTTTTTTTCTGCTTTGGCAGGAGGTACAGCCTGCACATATTTACAATCTGACCTTTGTCATTTCCATCTGATTTTCCTTTTTAAACCAGAAAAAGTTTAGAAATTATATTTTCAAAAGAAAGATTTTCCAGTATTTTCAGCTCTTGTTATTTAATGCAACTTTATCAAGGTTTTTATTCAGAATCACAAAGGTTAATCATCAAATTTTAGATTTAATGTCTACATTTTACTTTTTCTACTATCAAAGGGATGAAATCATGAAAGTTGCTTCTATCCTTATTATTTATTGCCCTAAAGTTATAAATCTCTAAAACCATAAGTCCTAGGAAATTATTAAATGTATATCCTTATTCACATTAATAGAGATTATTTATTTCCATGGCAACAAAAAAGCTGTTGTATGAGATTTCCATTAGCATTATTTGAACACTATTCTTTAGTCCCAAAGTCTGGATCAAATTTCTGTCAATTCTCTAAATATGATAAGCTTTGACACACAAGAATCAACTTGGATCTTTGAGCATTCTTTAAATATTTTTGAATGTTATCACAAGTTCAGGTTTCCTAGCTTCAAACTTTAAATGATTTTAGAAATTTTGATAGTTGATATCATATTTAATCCAACATTAACATTTATATTATGCTCAAAAAAGCTAATTCAAGAATGTTGAATGTAAGAATCAACATTGCTTTATTTCATATGGGGATGAGCATTGGCCATTGGGAAAGATTAAAGCTGATGTAAAGTAATTTCCTTCAGACTACAGATTAAATATTATTTCTCTGGAAATTTCAATACAATGCACTCTCTCTGATCCAAAGCCATCCAATCAAGAAGCTTACAGCTTATATCTCGCTATTCAACAGACTGTGGCTAGGAAAAGCTTCTAATTTAGTGGCATTTTGTTCTGTATTTAACAGGAAGGACAAATCATATTCAATATAATCCTCTTCTCTCAAAGAATTAACCTTGTACTTCTTGAGCAGAAAGTTCAGCTCATAAGCATTACCATTGTCCTTTTTCTGTGCATCAGTGATGAAGTTGCAATTGTTCAGCTATTTTTTGCAACTGGAGCCATGTGAAAAATGTCCATTGGGAAATTCCTTCACAAGTAGGTGGAATGATGATTCGAGATTCTGAAACTAGAGGTGTGTAAAAAGTCTTACCCATAGTAAGCCTGTGCAGTCTGCACGATCTTACTAAGAATCGACACTTAACACACTAGGTCCCTTTTCAACTGACTGGTCAAAATTTTGTTTGAACAGTATTGACAATAAGAATTATCTAACGTCATACTTGCTCGCTGGATCATTCCTATAAAATTTCCCACAGTGAATTTGAGCTATACTATAATATTTATTCTCTCCAACAGATGGACAAAACTAAAATGAAATATCTGTTCATTTATAAAATTCTTTAACTTTCATAGTTTTACCAGAAATAAATAGTACATACTTATTTGGTACCTTCCATATCAGACAAAATTGATAACAGATTAGGTTCGTAGGAGAAAAGTGTCTCGGAAATGAAAAATGATGTAGGGATAAAAACGAAATACAATAAAGTTGGGAATATGATTGGAATCAGTGAGATTTATGATTGGGGATTAGTTAGACCAATCTGATTAGCTATAATTGAAAATTAATAAAGTCTGAGTGTCTCTTGGTTCACTCTACTTAGTCCTGGTAATCATACTTTATATAGGCAATGATTCTCACACTTCTCCAAACCCCTACAAAAAAAGTTCAAGAATTGGTTCTGGAATGTTCTGTAATGTGAAAAAGTTCAAGAACTGGTTCTTAAAAATTGTAGAATGTTAAATCGCAGTTCAAGATCTTCAATAACTAGTTCTTGAAGTTCAAGAATTAGTTCTTAAAGTTCAAGAACTAGTTTTAGAAGTTCATGAGCTGCCATTCACCATTCTAGAACAATCAAGAACCAGTTCTTGAACTTTTTTGCAGGGAATGTTACATACACAATTAAGCTTAATAGAATTGAAGTTTTCTGTAAATTGGAAAACAAAAATCCAACTTATTCTTATACGACCAACTGTTCAAATTTTGATATATATAGCTATGTATAGTTATTCTGCAGAAATAAGTAAGTTAAAGAGATATGTGCTTAAGTAGCCTATTCTAAAAGCAATTGTATTAAAAAAAAAGTACAGTGTAGTACAGCGCTGGGCTTTCATTGTGTTACTTTTGTAGCAATAACTTGAATAAAAAGAACTAAATTATTTATAGTGCACCATGATAAAAGTTAAAGTTGGGTTTATAGTCTTGTTTCTATGCCAGGCATATTCAACAGATTTCGCACTTAAATCCCAATCATGGAACTGCAAGTCGGCTGATTACATACAGCGTACTTTGGCAGGCAAAGTGCTTAGACTAACATTCTCACAGGTACCCATTTATACACCTTGGTGTAGAGGAGCAGAGTGGAGTTTATCTTTTGCTCAGAAAAAATTCCAGGGACTGGCTATGATTGAATCCTTGGGCATTTCAATCCAAAAGTCACCATCCTAACCACTAGACCACGGACTTGTCTGATTATTGTTTGCACATTTGTTCCTAGATATAACTTCTAGACTTATTGTTAATACCAATTGAGCTTGTGCATGTCGACATTTCCAACTATTTGAAATGTGTATGAGGTGCAAACATTGAGCAGCGTAGACAGCCACCTTCTGTAAATGAAATGTTACCTGATGGTGTACAAGTAGTTTGAGACCTTATCTATCTACTAAATGTATAATGAAGACTCTGGTCAAACCATGCGGATGCACAGGCTGGTCAGAGTCTTTGCTATGTACATATATGAAATTGTTGGAAATCTCCCATGCAGGCTCAATTATGATTTATTAGAATGACAAACTATTTCAACGGTCTAGCATTAAGCTTCATAATGTTTGGAGGATCATTTGCTTCATGGTTTAAGTTCAATGAATGAGATGTTTTAAAGTTTTGTTGTTGAATGAAAAACTTAATAAGTCGATTTAAACAATAAGATTTTTTCGCTTTTTAAGTCATAAATTACCGTGAGACTTTACATTAAACTAAGTAATTTTGTGATGGATGAGTTTTAATGGTGATGTACAGAGATTGTTATATTTTGTTGTCAATGCAGACAGGTTTTACTAATGCATGATGGAATACAATCCAATTGGCTACCAATAATGTGATTAATCTAAAATTCTTTCTTTCTTAATCATATGATGGATGATATTGGCTTCACACAAGAAAGGCAAATCTCTCTTTTGATGTTTTATAAACAAATATAAGAATTGATCAATCCACCTTAATGAGAAATTGTCATCAAAACAATAATTATTGGTCTTGTAGATTTCATTTACTAAATCCGTACACTTATAACTGCTGTGCGTTTAGGGTGAAAACATTTTGATGGCATAGTACAATACAGCTGTAACTGCCTATAGGTTAATAGGCAGCTAAAACTGTTTTGCACTAAGTCATTAATTTATGAAACGTTTTGTATATGACAATTTGCTTTGCATGTGAACATAGGTGCAAAGCTAAATGGTACCATTTCAAATAATGACCTAACGTTTTTGAATTCTTTGTGCAGGGTTGGAGAAAATTCTATGGCCAATGAGTACATCCAGATTACATGCTGGTCTTTGAGGCATATCAATGGTTCTGCATGAAAAATTTGCAACTACATATAAACATATAGGCAGTCACAACTGTTTTCTACCAAGCCATTGATGCTCTTGCATTTCAGAACCCCTGAAAAGTCCTCATAATACTAAGGACACTATTAACCCTTTCCTGTTTTACAAAATTTTGGACCTGTCCAAATTCAAAGGCTTGCAGACGAAAATTAAAAGTGGGTTTAATTTAGAAAATAACCATTCAGTAGGGTAGAAAATAGTGTGGAAAAAGAAGAAATTGCTTGTCAGGAGCAATTTCTTCTTTTTTCACAATGTTTTCTCAATCATAAAATCACAGACACGTAAAAAGCAGGGATTAAACAGCAAAGGGTTAAATGATCTAACTTTGCCATAACATAATTGAAAGGTTACAAAATCAATTTTGCATCAGAAACAAATGTTTATAAACTTCATATAATTTTGAATCGTCCATGAGACTAAAACATAAAAAAAATGAATTTAAATTTCATACAAAATTTATAAATGTTCAAAGTGTCTGATATTAGGTCTTCAAAGCTTGTAATAGGTCCCTTGTCTAGAATTGTTTATCTGATAGAGTCGCATGCTAAATTAGTTTCAAATATCATAAAAGGATTAATTTCTCTATGTTCTGATAGTTAAAGTGTCTACAAATGAAATCAAATCATAACCAAGGTGATTTAGAGTCCCCAATGTCGTGTTTCTTTTCAAATTACTAGATATAATTTCGATACAATATCAAACCCTTCATAACTATACATTTGTAAAATGGTCTCGAAGGTACCATCACAAAAAATGGAGAGAATATTTTCATGTAAATTGTGGGATAATGGCTTTGTTGAGGATTAGGGACGCTGTATTTACCGTCTGATATGTCACTTTGGGGTATATTTATGGAATGTTATATCATAGAAAATTTGCCATAAATATATTTTGTGAAAGTATGTCTTAATGCTTGAGGACTTTTGAGTTTTCTTGAATTTATGTGCTAATTCGTATTTTGAGCATTTTCTGTTTGCTTTACCCACCTTCTCTCTGTTTAAGATCCCTCTTCCAATTTCTGGACCTATGTAATTTATATTAAATTATTTCAGTTCAATTTGAAGGAAAGCTTAAGCTTAATAGAGTCTCTATCAAACAACCAATCCAGATGTTTTCACATCTTTAAGACAGAGGCTTAGACCCACTGCTTCCTAATTCTGCAGCTGGTTGAACAGGGGCTGGCTATTAAATGTTTTTCCCATAAACACACCCCAGCCATGGTAGGACTCTATCCAATGACCTACAGGTCACCAGTTGAGTGCCAATACCACAAGGCCACCAAGGCTGCGTCAACAGTGTAAGATTGATTTATCTCTGATTGAGTGCACTCAAAAAAGATTTATTGATCTTAAGGAAAAACAAATAATTGTGTTTTATTTCTTTAATGAAAAAATGGGAAGAAATGTAAAAATTTTGGGACAAATATTTTTAAATTTTTAAATTTGATTAATGTGTGGCCTGAATAATATAGTAAAACGAAATCTTGCTAGTAAAACTAGACTGTCAATTTTGCTTTGCTACATATTTTCCTTTAACAGCACTACCAATCTACATGTAAATTTATGCTTCATATAACACTACAGTATGATAAAGTTAGGATATTTGTATTTAGAAAGATGATTCGAAGTAAAATAAATCTTTCAGAATACAAAGCTGGGAACCATTGAAAAAAAACCACCATATTCTAATGCACAAAGTCATTGTTTAAACAGCAAGCTGCCAGCTATATAATTTGACTTAATCATTTCCTCACAATCCATTAGTAGGAATTTCAGCCAAATTGCCTCGGTCACAAAAATGATTAATTTCCCCGAGACTTGAGTCTTAGCAAATTCAGAAAATATGAAATCAATATTATATTCAAGGGTCAACGGAGAATTTATTTGATGATGTATTTAGACTAGAGCTCCAAATCTACTAGAGGCTTGATTTTACATCTGGCTGTCACAGATGACAGGATTGAAAATTCGCTGTAATGGGTTCCCGTCAGAATAAGCTGTAGATTGATGGAAGTGCGTGTTTCATTTCATAATTCCTTTATTAACAATATTGCCCTAGGCAAATATGATTTTATCCTTGGTCTGTTGGAGAATTTTCAGACTTCCAGATTGCCTTCAAGAAAGTGGCAGTGTCATTCAATATTAAATTGAGCCTGTGTGTGACATTTCCAACAATTTCAAGTTTGCACCAAACAAAGACTAGCCAGCCTGTGCAGCTGCACAGTCTGACCAAAGTCTTTTCTATACCTTTTGTAGATAGATAAGATCTCAAAATATCTGTAGACCATCAGGTAATTTTATATTTTCAGTATGTGGCTGTCTACCCTACTACATGTTTGCCCCTCACAAATATTTCAAATCCTTGGAAATGTCACACAAAGGCTCAATTCTAAGACAATTCTAAGTTTTTATTGCTTGTTCTCCATTATAACCTTTGTCATTGAATTTTTATTGGCAAAATTGCAAAAAGAACCCCAAAGTGCTCAAAGCACAGGCTGCACTAATTGTGAGTAGGTATTCATTTTGAAAATAATTTTTTCAACTTTTCTGGATTCAAAAAAGGAAATATGGGTGGTAAAGGCAAAGATCAGGCTGCACAATTGTGCAGGCCGATGTTTGTCTGTAGCTTCTGCCAAGGCAGGAATATTCCAGATGGATTATAGCTTTATTAGTAAGTAACATACAGACACTACAAAATAGAAGAATTTATCACATTTACAAATTTTTTTTTTTTACCTTAATTGGCTTTTGTACAGAATATCTTCAATGTATAATGACAGAATTAAGGTTTGTATATCCAAAATAAGCTTAACATGAAAAAAAAGCCTTGCCAGAATTATGTTAATATCATTAGACAATAACTGAAAGTTTTCTTTTGTTTCCATTTTAGGCCCTGCATGCATTTTGATCAATAATTCATCAGAGAGAAATTTCATTATCATATTAGCCCCATTTAACCTAGAGCAGCCCCTTTAATCCAGGTCTTTAACTTGGTGTGACCCCTACTGGGACCCTCCTGTCTTGTCTGACAGCTATGATACTCATCACTCCACAATTTCTGCAGGAAGCAGTGTGAATATGAATTATGTCCGTTATTAAATTTGATCTAGTGACAGTCGATAATGCATTTTATTAGTGGAAATTACAAAACCTTTCACAGCATGTCTTGAACCCAGAGCTGTGATTATTGCTGTTGAAAAAAGGCTTAACATTGTAACAGAGAGAAGTCAGGGTCTGAGGATATAAAACTTTCTTCATACTCGACAGAGAATTTTCTCTAATTTAGAATTAAAAAAAAATTATGAAAATATAAGATAATAATAAAAAGTTGTTATGTATAACAACTTTTTGATACTATCTTTTATGTTCATACTTTTATATTAGTATTACAAACAAATTACCACTTGAATGTCAAGTTGAAATTTGAGAAAGTTCTGAGTTGAGAATTAGAAAGGTTTTATAATCTTGGACTCTGATCAGTTGCTCCAAAACTCATGATAATTGAAAAGTCTATATATCTGCAATATCAACTATACATTCGTTGGTTTGGATTTTAGCAATCTTTGTAAATTTAAGATCATTATCAAATATCTTAACAAATTTTATGTAATATAGGCAAGATGTTAAAAGGTATTATATATAGGCCAATTGATTTGTGAATTGCTTTAAACAAATTAGCTGAAACAACAATAAAGTTATAAAGAGCTAAAATACTTTATAAAATTTATATTTCTGTATGATATATTCTTTTAACTTCATTTACGGATTGTTTATCATATCAAGAGTTCTAAGCAGTTCTATTTGAAGTGCCTAAATATATACTGATGGCTCAGCCTGAAACAGTTGTAACTGCCTATATGTTTATAGGCAGTTACAACTGTTTCTCGCTGAGGTGTTGATATAGGCTCTTACAATAGTGTTGCACAGACCCTTTGATATTTCATATTACTGAAACAATTTAAATTAATAATCATAATTTTGATGTAAATCTTAAAATAAAGAGCAGAAAAATAACTAACTGTCGGGATTGACGCAGAAGCCGTTAACAAAATATAGATCTAAATATGATTAGCGAATCTGTCAGCGTTCCCATAATTCAAGATTTTTGTCAGCACCATCTCTATGATGAAATTGACAATAACATTTCCATTGACACTGGTGCCCACTTCCATTTATGAAAACTTTATTATTTTCGGGAAGCCAAATTGATTTGATAATAACGGGACCTCCGAATGCAAGGGGAATGTAAATTGAAATTGATGACGTTTTGTGTAACTTGGAAGCGTAGCTCTGGAGAATTGGGAAGTTATGAAAAATGCAAAACATGCATTCTGCATGATGTACGGAGGTTATTTAAGATCTGCAGGGATTTTTTACATGAAATTGAAGTGAAGTTTTGACACTTGGTGTAATTCTCAGAACACTTAAGGTTATAGCTTCCTAACAATAAGGCCGGGGAAGGTCACAAAATTGTCTCTCTTTTTATTTTGAGTCATGACATCCTGACGATTTTGAGAGATTTAATCGAATATTTTTTTTGTGAGCTTCTCAAGAAAATTATAAGGGAAAATCAATGATAGAACGTAATGCATATGGCAGAAAATTGAAATTTCTCGATCTTAAATTGATTTGTTCAACTTTTATGCCTTAATACATGGAATTTAATATGATTGAATGAAACACGATTCAAGATGGAAAAATTGAAACTTGACGTAGACTGGATTAGGTTTCATAATGCTTCTTGAACAAAGTTTTTATTCTAGAATTTGTAGCTCTCAGAGTGTATTCACTTAAATGTATGATTTTAAATGGATTATAAAAATGAGCCTGTGCTTGACATTTCCAACAATTTTACATGCCATTATTTGCAAACATTGAGTTGTCCTGATAGCCACACGATGCAAAAAGAAGATTATCCGTCTGTCTAAAGATACTTTTCGATCGTATCTCTCTTTAGAGTGCAAAGTGAAGACTCTGTTCAGACTGTGAATTTGCGCAGGCTGGCCAGAGTCTTGTCATTGCGCACATTTGAAATTGTTGTAAAGGTCATGCACAGGCTCAAATATGATTTAAGAATTTTCGCATAACCTATTAGTTTTTAAACTAAATAAACAATGATATCCATTGCGGAAAACTGGAAAAAAGTAAGCTTTGCAAACATTGTGAGTCAGAAGAAAATAAAAGCAACTCCTTCTTTTTATAACACATTTTTTTTGTATGTCAGTTTTGATAGAGATATCATTTTCAACTACTATCTTGACCCTGCAGTCTTAATAAGAACCATTTTCTGATGACAGTATTTCCAAAGTAATTTTTCCCCATTTCAAATGATTAACCCTTGTCATGCTGAATAAATTTTGGCAAAACATTTTCATCAAAATCAAAGGGAAAAAAGCACTGAAAGTTCTATCTGTAGGTTAATTTTTATTTGAAAAACTAAATCTATTGACAATTCTGGTTCAAAAGTGAGAAACAGGTGATGTAGACTAACATCAGACTGCACCTACGTGCAGGCTGATGTTTGTCTGTTTATCTCCTGCCAAAGCAGGAATATTCCGGGTTCAGCATGTCACAAGGGTAAATAATAACCATTTTCTGATGACATTATTTTCAAAGTAATTGTTCCCAATTTCAAATGATTAAATGTGACAAGGGCAAAAGGTAAAAGACATGCATTAAAGATTTATCAAATTGCTTCAATTAATATTAACTAAAGTTTTCTTTATTTATATTTACCTATTGAATTTTTAAGCCGCTGTGACGTGATATGAAATTTACTATAATCTACATCAATAACATTTCAAAGGCAGTGGATTAAAATTTGGACAAAATGGTTGATAAGAATTTGAATGTCCGCAAACAGAAGTGCATAGAAACTATTATGAGAGTCTGTTTGCTTGTTATCAGTGTTATAATTTTACCTATATTTGGGTTTTAAAAAATGCTATCAGTGTATATACTTTAAATAATTGTTTGATACACAAAAATGTTTTTGATGTTTTCGGATCAAAAGAAACAAATCTTGCTAAACCCCACTCTTTCTTAATATCACTTGCACTCTTTGCCGTCTAAACTAAGTACTTAATATATGACAATTTATCAAGCCAGTTAAATAGAAATAGGAAAATGATCGTTGCTTATTTTAATCATCTTGCATGATGTTTCCAAAGGCTATAAAGTATCTTTTGAAAATAGATTATTCAGTATGAATATCATGATTTGATGGCTCAGCACAAAATAGTTGTAACTGCCTATAATCATATAGGCAGTTACAACTGTTTTGCCCTAAGCCATCAAATTGATGTCAATTTTGTAGCACCTTTTAAACCATGCAAAGTCAAACTTCTAGAGGTAATGTGTTTAATGGAGTGAATTTGGTATGATAATTTAGCTTTTATTCAATTTGGAAAAAATAAAGAAATGATTTATTGACCATGAATTTAGCTAAACTAAATAATTAGTGATTGTTTTAAATCTCTCATTTCAAATACTGGTTTATAGATTTTCCAGAGTCACTCATTTATTTACATTTTTCTTTTAAAGATCTTTGCCCCTCTAGATTTTGTTGGAAAGTATTAATTATGATTAAACACCTATTGTTCAAAGCGAAAATATGAATTGAAATAGATTATGATTACTTTTTTACTAGTTTTTTGTCTCAATCACCTCTGATAGGTTTTAAAGGCATGGTAAAATAAACCAGCCTTGTGTTTAGGATGACAAGGCGGTGCAAACTCACTGCACGTTAAACCTTGCTTTGTATGTGCACTTGAGGGGCTGGAAATATATGAATCTGATATTGTAAAAAAAATATAGATAAGCTTCTACTAAGTAAAAAATAAAAAAAAGTTGCATGGATAATTCAATTTAAAAAAAAAAAAAGAATAAGATAAAAATCTTCTACTACTTAAACCATGCATAACAGTAAAGTCACTTGTTAATTGATAAAGGCAACTAACACATGAGCCTATGTCATCAAGTCAATGCCAATGAGTATCAACAACATAGAATTTCAATTATGGAAACTGAAGAAATCTTTATATTTTGAAATAACATTTTAAGGGACTCCCTTTATCTCAAACTCTAGATGTCACACACAGGCTCTTGTTTCAGAAACAGCTGAGAAATTTAATTTCATGTAAAGGTTTTGAAGATATTAATCATGTTACCATCAAGTTATGACAGTTATGACATAAAATTCTTGTAACGTTGTCACGGTTATAATTACTTATGTCCCCATCTACAATTATAACAATGATTTATCATCATTACTTGAACCATTCATCTTTGATGTTCAGCAGACAGTATTGGCTGAATCTAAGCAAGAGAATCAAGCAGATATATAAGCAAAATGCAATTTTTGCAATGGACCATGGAGCATATCAAAATAAATAAGTTGAAGCTTTGCAGTTGTATGATACTTCTTGTATATATGTTATGTTTTAGTTTTACTAGGATAATATGGTACTTTACACTACAATTCCTATTTTTTTAGAGAATTCCCTTTAATTATTTCATACTCAGACATCCAGCAGTCTAAATGGCGTATCTTGTGAAAGTTTCAGCCTTGTTTGGACCCTAAAAAATATATGTCTGCTTGGGATAGCATTGTGGAAATACAGGAATTCCTAGAGACAAGGAATTTCTTTATTTTACACAATGTTTTCTTGCTATAAGTCTTAATAATTTCTATCAACTTAAAATGAATTTTATATTGACTGTTAAAAATAAATAGTGGAATTATTCTAAATTACCCAAAATATGAATATTTGTATGATACCCTGAAGTTTCTCTAATCAGACCATCCTATTAAAGACATGTTGAAGTTTGCAGGTGTGTGCCTATAAATTTGATATATTCCAGATAGAAATGATTATAAGCTGGATTTACTTTTAATTTCTTCGTTTTATACTTGTTAATGATTTCCATGTATCTGTTGAAGAAACCCTTTTTATCAGAAATTATTCATCCTCAGTAGAAGTCCTTGTCCGAATCATTTTGAAAGAAGCCTGTTTAAAATGATCTGGAATCATTTTACAGTCCTCTGTAGTCACCAGGGGGCCTGTTTTACTAAACATCTTAGGATCATTCTTTGCATAAGTCCCTGATTTAAGTTGGCTCTATAGTAGTAACTAATTATGGAATTCTACCATGCATCATCTCATTGGAATTGTCCTCCAATTGCAAGGCAGTATCTAACAATGAATGAAAACACCATGTACGATTTGTGATTTTGACTTATGATATATATTTTGTAAGAAGTAAAGTAAAACAGGCTCCAGGGTGTTTATGGACAAATCATTTATCAAACCAGTCCCTAAGTGTCCCAAATGTTGAATTGGGTAGCAGTGTGTTAAAGCCACTTCTTTTTATCCTCAGGGATATGGAAATTTATCTGGTCGTCAAGATAAAGTCTATAAGCTTAAGCTTGCATGTGTGTGCATTTCCGCTTATTTATTGTTGCTGCTGTAGCACATGCTCATAAGAGGGACGTCCCCAAAAGTTGGTTAGTTGTTACAGGGGATAGTGCAAGGATACATGACAAAACTACTGCAGAGATTTCGAAATTGTTTTTTAACTTGCTCTGTGCAAAGCACCCTCACACAGGACCTAGGTTTAACATCTCATCGCACAATTGGTCTTCAATTGTTTTGAAGTCCCATGCTCTTCTGACTTAGCTTATCAGAATTAAGCTTTAATGTCTTGTGCTGTTCAGAACATAATCCTGTTTTTCAAAAAGCTTTTGCGGATTGTATAGACTAAGATCAGCTTGCACAAGAGGCTCAGTCAAGGAAAATCTCAATTTAACTTCAAAAGTTAAAGAATTGCTCATAAATCGTCATTGTACTATTAAATTATGTTTCTGAGTGTAATAGCCTTAAGAAAACAGTAATTTCAAAATATTGCTGAGTATTTGACAAGGAAATTGTTAACCAAAACAATTATAATGAAATTTATGCATGAAAATGAATTTCATTCCATGGTTTGTTTTCTATGAAATTGAAATCAAACTTTTTAATTGATTTTTGAATAGTATGTATTGGATATATTTGATTAAGTTTAAGCACAGATAAACAAGTTGTTGCATGTAACTGAAGTGACTTAACACATTGATCTACTCATTTCAATTGCTGCCTTCCAATATGAGTCTATGTGCTATGAGAATGTAATGTTAACCCTTGTCATGCTGAATAAAAATCTTTGAAATATTACAAGCAGATCAAAGTACTGAAGGCTCTGAAAGATGACATTGTATGTCAATGCTTCTCTTGAAAATTATTACATCTTTACAAAGATAGTAGCTTAAGACAAACAGGTGGTGTAGACAAAGATCAGGCTCCACATATATGCAGGCTGATCTTTGTCTTTACCTCCTGCTAAAGCAGGAATATTCTGGGTTCAGCATGACAAGAGTTAAGAGAAGATTATCATGAAAAATTGCATTAAAATCAAAGTGCTGGAAGCATGAGATATACTCATTTTGAGTCAGTATTTCTTTTGAAAATCTATCTTTTAAAACTAATTTTGCTTAAAAAAGAAAGAAAAAAACACAAAAACAGGTAGCATGGACTAAGATCAGACTGCACATATGTGCAGACCAATCTTTGTCTTTATCACTTGCCAAAGCAGAAATATTCTGAGTTGAGCTTGACAAGAGTTAAATCTGAAATGTAGTTAGAATTTTGTTGTGAGAAAATATGATTTTTTTGTACAAAACTTGGCACCACTAACTACAGGTATTTTTATCCTCTTTAATCCCGTGATATAAACTATCTTGTCATTTGTAATTTTCTTCTTTCTTAGATCTCCCTTTGATGGGTACATATGGAAAATGCATGCATTTCAAAATTTGTAACAAATTATATAATCAAACACTTCCAACTCGATCCAGCCCAAGCATAATGAATAAACAATGCTTATAGATGGCGCCATAAATTACTGATGATGGCTTACTTGGTTTCGTTAAATGCAGGTAAATTCGTTTAATCTGTCGGAAGTGAAATTGTTTGCATATGAATCGGTGAAATGTGTAGACATCCAAGCGTTTCGGATATACAATCTTATAAAAATTGTTTGGTAAATGTAAACAGAGGTATCTCTGACAAGTGAAATTAAAGTAAATTTTCTGATTGCTGTTATTTATGATGGGCACTCATTCAGAGATAACATTTTTTTTGCCCATGCATTGATTGATCGGGCAAAATTGTTTTGCCGCTGTCCATGTGTCTGTCTGTAAACTTGACCCGCAAACCTGTAATTTATGAAATAATTTCATTTTCTTGTTGATGTGTCCATGAATAAAGTCTGATGGAGGAGAAGTTATATGCAAAATGTAAAATCCTAGGGCGGAGCCCGAGGATTTTGCTTTGCACATAACTTCCCCATCAGACTTTTAATTCAAGATGGACACATCAATGCGTAAATGAAATTATAACCATTATAACATGATCACAATTCTGAATTTAGAACTAAATTTTTACACCTTTTTCTTGGTGTAAATTAGTTTTATACATTTATCTGGATATAAAATAAATGAACAAGTAATGATATTGACCTTGGGAGAATTTTCTTGAATGACTTAGAGTAAAAAAAATGGGAGGAGCTATCTGTGTACACAATAACACACATGACTTATGAATTTTATTGTGAATATAGTTCTATGTATTTTCTTATTCTATATATGTATTTTAGTCCATCCTGTTACAATTTCCTATTAATTTTAAGTATTTAAGATACAATGTTCATATTTTTCATGAAGGTACAGTTAATTGATACACTTTAACCAATGTCAAATTAAAACTAAAAGTTAAAGTCATCAGTCAAGGTCAAACTAAAAAAAAGAAGTTTTTCATGGATACTAGTGACCTTGATGTCATTCCATATTTTGGCTAAAATAAAAATTTAAAAGATGAGCATAACTGGCTTTATTTCTGAATATCAAATTCATTTTACTACTTTATTAAGAAGATGTAGATGTTGTTTAGTAGAAAAAGATGGGGAAGTTTTAGCGTACCAAAAATTACATGGCTGATAAGAAACCATGGCATTTCATGTTTAACCGATTAGTATAATTTCTTTTAAACTGTTTTAAAAGATGAAATTGTTGGACATAGACTATGTATGAGTAATTGATTAGGCATGATTCGAAAGTTTGGAGATAGCAGTCAGAAAACAATTTTTCTATTTGCCCAGACCTTAGCTCTGTCTGTTACAGTTTCACAACTGTATCTTAAATAAAACAGAATTTCCTTCCTTCTTCCTTTAGCAGCATCAATATTGTTTTCTTAGTGATCCAAACTTCATAATGAAAAGATCAAATTCGTTAATTTGCCACAATTTGTTGGGCTTCATTTAAAATCTATCTAGGGAGATAACTCTAGAAGAAATTTTGTAAATTGGCCTTTCTCTACTCAGATGGTTTTGCTTTACCATGCATCTACAATCAAGTGTTGGCACTGCAATAAAGGAAGACATTGTTTTAAATTTACAGTGCATAAGTACAAAATTTGATGAAAATTATTAAAATATCAAGATTGTCAGTGGAATGATTTAGAAATACTAAAGCAAAACGAATCATGGAGTCCAATACTGTGATGTAATCGTTACATATGTAATTGCAATGTGATCAAAATACTTGATTACATAAGAATTTCAATGTCAAAATTATTGAAGAAGATAGTTTTTAGCCTCAAAAGATTAAAATGTTTTTTTTTCCAAAAAAGACAAAATAAAATGGTCAATAAAAGGATGAATATGTTAGCATTAGGTTATAAAAACTGCAGACTCTTCTGCAGGACTTGCAGTACTTTGAATTTATCTGATTTACTGAAGATTGGCCTTAGCTCTTGACTCCTGTTATATTGGTGTCCTCTTGTCATTGTTAGCGGCAAAACTCATCGTAATAAACACACTAGCCCAGCTCCATCAATAACAAATATTGCCATGTTTTGACGTAAAGTGACAACTAATAACGTACAGAATTTCAGAATGCCAATATTCATCATTCTTCCGCATCCAAAATAAACATAGCAACCACTTAAAAACGAACAATTATGAGTGTTAAAAACCGCCAGCAACACTTGGGACGAATATTTGATTGCCTCGAACCATCTTGTCGTCATCTTTTTTCATCCGATTTATGAAATCAATGTTCAATAAGGAAATGGGAATGTTATATTATTCATACAACAATTCCGTTAGAGGGAATGTTTCTATGGCTGGAGTAGAGAAATGTTGATTATAAGAGATAGTAATCTGATTGACTGATTCTGGTCTTTTACTCCCTCAATACTGAAAAAAAAAATGTTGACCTTAAGGTATTGGAACTGTAAAAGAGTTTGGCAACATTTAGGATCTCGTGATCTTTTACAATGTTGACAGAGGTTTCCTAATGACAATCATTAGGAAACCTTGGTAAACACTGTTAAAGTTCATTACTTTCAAAACGTTGCAAAACTAATACGGGTCCACTACCATAATGTTACATTTGATACAGTAACATTGTATAATTAAGCCACAACTAAGATGACTGGAAAAAGAGTTGGATGTTTATGACTGACCGGGGGAGGTTGGGGGTAGGGGTGTGAAATAAATTTTCTGGGTAAAGTGAAAATATTGACTTAAGTCATACTGCGCAGTAAGCGCAGGCTGCCTTAAGTCAAAAATTTTTCACACTTGGCTGATTTTCTGAATCTAGAATCATTATATCCATACTAAAGTTCCACTATAGATTTAATTTTAAAAATAAACCTTGGGTTAAATATTCAGTAACCAATCCCTTTTTCCAAATATTTGTCCCTAGATGGTCATCTTTTGAGTGACAGGTCATGCACTTTAAGCAAAATGTTTGATCAGTTGTGATCAGTTGATCAATTGATTATGCACTCTGTAAAAGTATTGTCAAAAATCCAAATAAAAAACATTATGTCAAGTTATGATATACTTAAATAAAAAATTTTCGATGTAAAGAGTATTTTGAGGTCTTGAGAATGCTGGTATTTATTAATTATTTAAACACCATGGTAATGAAATTCATTTCTAATTGCTGTTTTGGAAGGGATTCAGTAGTTACGACATCTCATTAGAACATTGCAAATTGTTTCTGATCCTTATTTTCTGCTGAAACTCCTTTAAAATTTACTGAAATCTCAATTAAGCACAAAACAGTTGTAACTGCCTATATGTCTATAGGCAGTTACAACTGTTTTCATGCTGGACCATCAATCTATATTGTGGGGTCAGTGCAAAACTATGGTTCTGTACATGTCAAAAAACATAATGAGCATTTGCGTGACATTTTCAATAATTTAGAATGTTAGTGAGGTCCAAACATTAAGAGGCATAGAAAGCCAAAGACTCTAGAAAATAAAGTTACCTGATGGTCTACAGATACTTTGAGACTATTTGTAACTACAAAGCGCATAGTGAAGACTATGGTCAGACTGTGCAGTTGCACAGGCTGGCCAAAGTTGTTGCTTTGCGCATATTCAAAATTGTTTGAAACCTCACGCACAGGCTCTAATGTAAGTGCATATAAATGTGCAAAACTATTGTAAGTCCCCATAAATTTATAGGTACTTACAACGGTTTTGCAATGACACTCTGATTTAAGTTATGTGTGATTTTTACTGTGGAATTATTTAAAAAACAATTCTGAAAGTAGTAAATTTTTCATTAATTTTAGACAGGATTGGTACAATTTAGCCTGAATCTGTTTTGGTAGAAATGCTCAGTGGCTTGAGATTTCTGTTTAATTATTTGATTGTCCTGGGAAATGACAAAAATGAGCTGACTTACGATTTGAGCATCGAAATGGTATTAAAATCATAGATAAGATCAAAGAATTAATGCCATTTTAAAATGGAATTTCTCAAATGGTATGGATTTTTCCATTACATTTTTGAGACAATATATACATTAATAAATTGAACATTACGACCTTACCACAAAATTAAAATCTTACACGTTTTGAGTTTTTTACAATATTTTTCTATATTTTTAGCTTTTATATAACAAATGATGTTTTTATTTCTTTAATGCAAATATTGAATACCATGTGACATTTTTTTTTTGACGGCTTCATGTTGCTGTGATTGCGAAGTAACATCATTAAGTAATTTTTTTATGTACACTAAGATAACTTCAAAAAGGGTGCAATGGGTGAAACAATGTATATCTTTTTTGTAGTTTCACTGTTTTGACGCTGAGTTTATAAAATGATAATCTACCATTTTTTCAATAATCACTCAAAAAGCATTAATGAGAAATTACTGGTTATCTCATCCATTCCCTACATTCAATATTCCGGACTCCTGTATATAAGCAACTATGCAGTTCCATGAAATTTGATTAAAAGAATTAAAGAAATGATATGATTTGCATGTTTTTCTTCAACTGGGAGACCTATTTATTTATTTAGTTACAAAAAGCTATCCTGAAAATGGGGTACAATCTTCTTATTTCAAAATAAAAAATACTCCAATATTTCATGGGATTTTGTGAATAATTACAGATTTTAGACTTCCACTAACCAGGGCCTCTTTAGCCTCTATTATATAATAATTCGTCATGCCAACATTGAAATGTTCTCTTTCTGTTCTTCTCTGTCTTTTTGGCATTGTAGACTCCTCTCATATGATGATGGACGGTTGTAGGCAGTTTGAAAGTAATAAAATAATGCACTTTATTGCCAACAGCGCATGTATCTAGTTCCGATTGTCATTCTTTGTCTGCCCTGCCATTTTGGAATGCCTCTATCGTAACTTCATCTTGGCAAAAATATGAGTTTATGAAAACATTTTCCTTTTCATACGTGATTGTGGATGAGTTTGATTGGCTGAATGATGACAGGTATTTGGTAATTACCTGCATCGTAAAGTTTATTATCCCAGAAACGTCAGAAATTATCTATCAAAATATTGCTTATTAAATCATACAATTTCTGGAAGATTGTTGTGGGAGCAGGCCAGAAACAGTGTGCTTGGAATACTCTCCAAGAAAACTTCTAATTGACATATTATTTATTACTTGTGAAACATATGTTTTCTGTACATTTCACAGGGACAGGAAATTAATTTTTTTGCCTCGACAAAATCTGCATTCCGAGATTTTAATCTCATGATTCATAAGGTTGTTTGGAGATTATTTTTATAATTGAATGTTTCGGCAAATCTAACAAATGAGGAACAGGCGTATTTATGATAACGTGATTTGTCATTATTATCTTTTCACTTTTTTAGAGAAAAATTAGAGACAGGAGCCAATTGCTAGATTATTTTAGCTGCAAGAAGAGACCTTAACTTATGAGAGGGACTGACATTGTAACACAGTACACCAAGTCAAACATATTATTTTCATGATTTTTGAAGGCACTGCATTCTTTGGCCATTTGGCTTGTACACATGAAGCATTAGAGAATTACTTTATAGATGCCCCTTTACATAAAATTTCTAGATATTTATTTATCATAATCATCATCAAGAAAATTAAGATTTACAGGCATTATGTATACAGTAAAAGTTTGAATAGAACCCCGGGTTCTATTAGAATCATTGCATTTTCATAAGAAAGGGAAAGTCTTTTATTAGAGGCTATGCTACATAATTATTTGTTATGATGGTGAAACAATGGCCAAAAATAAACAATCCACACAAAATATCAACATTTGATTGTCGAAAATGTGCATAAAGCCTCTGTTTAATTTCTAGTGACCTTCATTTTGTGAGCATGGGCCTCTATTAGAGGCTTCAAGAGTTTGTTAAATCACATCAAAAATGGTCGATTCTATCCTGAAAAGGGGGAATGGGGTATTATTACATCATGGGGCTCTATTACAATTCTTACCGTATATCAAATATTATGCTGTATGCATACTGGTATATTTTCATTGGCATGGTGGGACTACATTTTGTAGGCGTATAGGTGGCAGTAAAAAACTTAATTATTAATAAATACTTGAACTCAGCCTAAACAAAGAGCTGTCATATTGTTAAAGACATATAACAGATGCTGGTTGATAAGCCCTCTTATTATTTGTAATAATATCTTATCATTCTCATTTCTAAACAATCCACCCATATCACGTATTAATCATACAGTGTTTGTAGAACTAATGGAATACAATCATGCATGTCAAATCTGCGCCTGTCTGTATATAATGTGAAGATATTCCAGTCCTTCTGACTCGTAGAATATTTAGGCTGGGCAAAATTGTTACTTTTTTCTATTGTTTGAAAAAGAAGGAAATGTTAAGCTTGCAGACAAAGACAACCTCAATTGGTTCCAAATAAAAAAAAAGTTGATTTTTGTCAATTGAAAAATATCTAGGAATGTATAATGTCTTGGTCGCATGCATTCTAACCCATGTACCATTTTATCCAAGCAAATAGGCTGATGAGAACAAAATAGAAGAATGAAGAGTAACAAAATACAAAGGAAAATAATTAATTAAAAAAAGTATTTTCATGTATTTTCTCCACTTGAATCAGCGATTTCAACTTATACAATGTACATCATAATTCTATGATTTTAAGTTAGAGATCAAAGATCAATTTTGTCTACACCTTTGTATAGACAAAATTGATTTTTGATCACTCACTTAAGCTTGTGGGTCTTAAATACTTAGTAATGGTTTGCAACCTCCTCAAGCCAGATTTGTTGTTTTGTAATGTCTTATTTTTACTATACCTTCTTCTATTTCTAGGTTCATCTGAAAGTCAACGCTATGGGAACAATGATGATCCATTCTTCAAACATAAATGTAGAATCTGTAACAAAGTATTTGGAAGTGATAGTGCCCTACAGATACATTACAGATCCCATACAGGTATAATATTTTTTTTAAAATAATGAACCATTGCTCAAACATAAATGAAACAAATCTGTTACAAATAATTTAGAAGTGACAGTGCTCTACAGATACATTACAGATCCCATACAGGTATAGTATTTAATGTAACAATGAACCATTAATCAAATATAAATGTAGAATCTGTAACAAAGTATTTAGAAGTGACAGTGCTTTACAGATACATAACAGATCCCATATAGGTATAATATTTAACATAACAATGATGATCCATTCTTCAAACATAAATGTAGAATCTATAACAAAGTATTTGGAAGTGATAGTGCTCTACAGATACATTACAGATCCCATACAGGTATAATATTTTTCAAAACAATGAACCATTCTTCGAACATAAATGCAGAATCTGTCACAAAGTATTAAGAAATGACAGTGCTTTACAGATACATTACAGATCCCATAGAGGTATAGTATTTATTATAACAATGAACCATTGCTCAAACATAAATGTAGAATCTGTAACAAAGTATTTGAAAGTGACAGTGCTCTAAAGATTGTTACAGATTACATACAGGTATAGAGTATTTAATGTTTCAATGATCCATTCCTCAAACATAAATGAAGAATCTGTAACATAGTATTTAGAAGTAACTGTGTCCTGCAGATACATTACAGATCCTGTACAGGTAAATAGTATTTACATAACAATAATGAGCCATTCTTCAAACATAAATGCAGAATCTGTAACAAAGTTTTTGGAAGTGAAATGCCGACAGATGCATTATAGATCCCATACAGGTATGGTTTTAATTAAACAATGATGGTCCATTCTTCATACATACATGTAAATGCAGATTCAGTAACAAAGTATTTAGAAGTGACTGTGTCCTACAGATATATTACAGATCCCATACAGGTATGGTGACTAGTGTCTATTAAAATAAGAACCATTAGTCAGGTCAATATGCACATCATCATCCTAAGTATGGTTGCAACAAGTGTAATGTCTTTATCATTCAAAACCAATTTTATGACGCAATCAGCAATTCAGGCTGCAACTATAACAAGAGCATAGCATGTTCTTGCAGTTAAAAAACACTTCTAGACATGGTCTTTGAATATTCTGCTGAAAACATTAATTTGAACAGTAACTGGAACCTGAGACCTTTCAATACAGCCTCTCTTCTGCTGAGCAATATAGGACCCAAAAGGTCCCCCCTCCCAACTCACTACAGATGAAACTATTAGTGCTTTAAAGAGTCATACCCTCTTTAGCTCTTTAGCTCAATTGTCAGTATCTTAAAATCATCATGCTACACTATCAGTCTGAATAGATTGAAATGAAATTTCCAATGATCAAAATAATGACTTTATGAACTTTGACTCTCAAAGGAGATTGATGCCTGAACTCTTTTAATGTTTCATAACCTAAAGATAGTAATTTTATAGGTTTCCATCTACAAGATTTGTTGTATTGGAATGCAAAGATATAAAACTTTCCAGTAGAATTATTCTCTCACAAAATATTATCAGTAAAGTGTAAACTATAAGATACATTCACCTTTGATTCTCACCAATTATATCAATTATGATCCTAGCTTCATCTTTTCTAATATCTGCATTCATTCATCAAAAATGCCCTCACCCTATATCTGTTTGGGATTTCCAACTTAACAGATTACAGAACACAACGCTTCAAACTTTAAGACTCGTTCAAGTTGAAAAAACTAACACATAGAACTTAACTATTGTCATGCTGAACCAGGAATTTTCCTGCTTTGGCAGGAGCTATAGACAAACATCAGCCTGCACATATGTGCAGACTGATGTTAGTCTACACCACCTGTTCCTCATTTCAAACCAGAATTGTCAAAAGATTTAGTTTTTGAAATAAAAATTGACCTACAGTTGGTACTCTCAGTGCTTTTAGCCCTTTGATTTTGATGAAAATTTTTAGCCAAAATTTATTCAACATGACAAGGGTTAACATGAATGTGCATTAATTCTGAAACAATTATAGAATTACAACAACAATTCATCCTTTTACAAACTGTTTCTTCTATTGTCATCTAGTTTTGTTTTTAAGGACTCTTTCAAATCGGGAAACAATTACTATTAAAAGTTGCAAATGATATTTTGTCAAGAAAATGAGCAAATCTTGAGCCAAAGTCCTCTAGTTTAAATGGCAATTGGAGAAAATCAAATCATTTTCTGCCAATTATAGCAGCATTTGCATACTGAAAGAAAGCTAGCACACAATGAAGAAAAGGGGAAATTCAATTAATTTGTTGTAAATAAACCCAGCTCTCCTCCTGAAGGGGTCATGACCTCTATGAGGTCACTTAACTGTCCAGAAATGCAGAAATGTGCTTGCAGTTGATGCACACATCCACTTAATATCAAAATCAATAAATACATCAAGAAAATATTACATTGTCCAGAAAACTAACTCTTTGTATTCAGGTTGGTGGCATCATGCAAGTAAAATAAGAATCAAGGCTGTCATTAGTATGGTAACATGGAACTTAACCTTTTAATTTGTCTATTTGTTGTATTCTTTTTTTTTTTCAAAAGATATATTTGGAGATGTCCTTCGAGAGTATCTCATAGCAAAGTATTTGGGGGGGGGGAGGTTCAGAACAATACTATTGTAAATGCCTAGGCATTTACAAGAGTATTGCACTGACCCCTCAATAATTTGAAATCATGACCAAACTTATAGAAATTTGTAGAAATTGTGTTTAACTGCAGAAGACGCTGTAGGCAAAATTCGGCATAAAAAAATCAGAGTTTATGTAACAATTAAAAAGTCTAATCCCTTCCAAAGTGACATTGCCTTTGTATGTAATGTCTGTTTATGGAAAAAATTAAATGTCAACAATGATCTTACAAAATTAGGCAGACAAGAGTATGGAAGTGTAATAGTAGTTCAAGTGTAATTGCTAGGTACAGTTCAGTTTCTGATATGATTATAATTACCTTATGGTACTCTGTGCAATTAACTGCCCTGATAATAACACCCTGCAACTAGTTTTTGCTGCCTTATTCTAAGAAAAAATTAATAAGCTGTCATTGAAGGCTGATAGACTGAATTATTAGTTGTTGACACATTTCTAGGTTTAATTCATAATGATTTATATTTCTCTAAACACTGTGGTAATTATTGCAGTGTTGTTAACTATTATAAATAAAATCACTGAGAGAACTAGCCCCTTTTTCAGGATGTAAAAGCATTTTTCAAGCGCTTTGAGATGATACCCCACTTTGCACATGCACATATGTGCAAAGCGAGGTATTATTTTGAAAGCACTTCGCTAACATTTTCACCCTAAACACAGGGCAGCACTGCAGTCAGAATGCCAAAGCAGTATGATCTTTAGCATATTGGTACCCTCTTTGGGTCCATTTGAATGAAAGATGACTTCATTCAAATATACCCTGTGAAAAAGTTAAAGAACTGGTTCTTTATGTTCTAGAACACAAAAAATTCAAGATCTTTTTATTGAAGTTCCAGAATTATGAATGTGAATCAAGAACTTTCAAATTTAGTTCTTGAACTTCAAGACCTAGTTCTTGAACTGTCTATTTACATTCCAGCATGTTCATGAACCAGTTTTTTGAATTTTTTTGCAGGGGATATTAGTCACACAAAATTTTGGCAGAGGGTTTATGTGTCAAATTGTTTGAAATGACTGGCAAAGGCACTTTTATCTCTAGTGCTATGTTTTCCAACCATTTAAGTTGTTTTTTGTTAAATTTTTAAACATTCCTAAAAATGTTTATCAAAAGCATATTTTAACTTGAAAAAAAATGCAGCCAAGAAAATGCAGAAAAGTGTAAATGGTAGTAAATTTGTTATTCATAACTCATTTGCAAAAGGTAAATACAGGGTTAACATTATTTAATGTAAGTGATTCTTCGTTTGTCACATTAAAAACATATGAAGATGACAGACATTAAATGTTTTGCCAAGATTTTTTGTATTAGCCTGTTCACTTCATAACGATGATGAACGTATTCATGTTGGGGGAGTGAGATTTCGGCACTACACCTACTACTTAAGGCGATGATATGACAGTCGGTTTATGTGAAACACCTTTGTTAATTATGACGGGACGCTGCACTGTGCTAATTGAGACAAACTTAGAGAGATTTTGAGGACTAGTCATTCTCTTTGATTGATGACGATGTCGTATAAAAATTGTTGTCATATTTGTCAAAAATTACCTTTTTCCATCAAAGCCATAATTAAGATAGTGGACCTGTGAAAGTTTCGAAACCTTTTTGAAGTCATGAAGTCAGGAACTTTCACAATGTTGACCGAGGTTTCCTAATGTGTCATTAGGAAACCTCGGTTAACTCTGTTGAAATTCATTACTTCCAAAACAATATGAAACTATAACAAGTCCATTACCTTAAGGTAAATTATTGTAAATAAGAACATTTTTGAATAAAATTTGATTGTATTTAAATTATGAAATTATAAATCTTTCAAAAGAGAATAAGACAATAATTACTTTTTACAAACAAAAAAAAATGTCTGAAATATTAAGAATTACACGTTTTTTTTTATTTATTTCATATGACATATCCATTGAATCACCGGATACTTTTTCACAAAAAATGTCAAAATGAAACTGCTATGTATAAGAATTCCATATTTTAGGAATCAAGGAATAATATTGTGAAAGCAAATTGTCACAGAATGTTAACCCAATAAGGCAAAATTAAAGGAAAACATTATTGACAAGTTTTCTGCTACTAATTGGATCAAAAATCTTCTTTGTCTTCATAAACTTCATCAGCCGTTGTCGATTCTATATCTATGCTTTATCATAATTCAATAAAATCCTAATTTTTCAAACATACACAATCATTTTCATTGACATTCCAATTACAGCAAATCTATATGTGGGTTATAATTGACTTGCCCAATGCAAATTGGTTTTATAAATTTGATTTCTAACAAAATGATATGTTCTTAATTTTCTCTGTATTTCTCCAGTAATTGTCTATAGTTCCTCAATCTTTAATATTAACAAACAGTCTCCGAATCAATCTTATTCTTCTACCAAAGTACAAAGAAATCACTTTTTTTTTTCCTAATAAAAGCTCCCATCGGGCTATGCCAAACAGGGACAGTGTCAGGGAGATTTTTTTCTTGATTAAAACTTAATACCAAATTGATTTCTTTTTGCTTTCCCCCTTTAAAGTGAGGTTAATTTTCCCAATTCCTTCAAAAAAAGTCTTCTTTTTGTTTTTATTACTAGATCATTCACATTCGCTATCATAGCGCAGTTGGGAGCGCATCAGACTGTCATTCTAGAAATCCCGGGTTTGAACCTGACAGTGGCACTCATTCTTTCTGACTATTTTGTCTCTAACAAATGAGTTGATAATCTAAGCCCTATGTAGGATAGCTGCAACTTGAGGCTAGGGAAGGATGTAATGGTAGTACTGTTGTGAGTAATTATACTAGGAATAAATTGTTAGGTACTCCAGCGACTGCTATATAGCTGAAAGATTGTAGAAAGCAGCTAAAAACCCCATTCAAACTAATTTCTTTTTGTAGATAAAATTGTTATTAGGTTTATAAGTTTCATGCCTCCATTTCAAATCTAGTCTTTGTGAAGTAAGGGAGCCAATCTATGCTCCCTTTCATTTTCACATTACAGTCATTTTGAAATTTTGTTCATAATCTTATGATTAATTATCATGAAGCAAAAAAATGAAGATTAATTCATAATGAGACCAACCTTTTTAATGGGACTGCTTTGTGCTCAAGCTTACAAAATAGCTGCATGCTCAAAACTACTCTGTGACATGCTCAAAACTGCTCTGTGATCAGGATGTAAAATCGTTTCGCAAGCGCTTTTAGATGATACCCCTCTTTGCATGTGCACATAAGTGCAAAGCAAGGTATCATTTTAAAATTGCTTTGCTAATGTTTTCATCCTGAACACAGGGCTGTTTTCACCAGGGAATAAAACCAATTTTTCATTCACTCTCAATGTACAAAATTCAATAGACACAACTAAAATTACATTATTTCTTCTTAAAAGCATCTTCCAGGCCACACCTTTATTGTGGTAGCTGTATGACATAGAATAACCTGAAAGACTGAAGCTATTCAGGGGAATTTGGGATGAATTTTACAGTCTTTGATTGAAATTAGAAGTGATAATTTCATTAAACATTATTTTGAATAAGGCTTAAATTGAAGAAACTAGTTTTATCAATTTACTTCTTTGGAAAATACGATTAGTAAAAACTATTCTGAGCGAGGGAATTAGTAGCCAATTAACAGCGCGAGAAATTGACTAAATTTGATTTTATATCTGACAGCTCGAGAGTTATGTCCCTGCAAAAGTTTCGGGACATTTTTACCGTAATTTTCGCACATACAACTTCATTATTCCCCATCTTTATTAGACACAGAATGGTAATTGTTACCCAAAAATTATCACAAGTGAGATCATTTTATTACACATGCATAGGGGATAAGTGACGAAAGCTTAATTGGTATTTTCCTAATTAAGAGGAAGGGATTAAAATTGATGAACGTCTTCAAAATTCTTTAAATATATTTTAAGTGTAGGTTAATTTGACTTTATTACAGCAAGTAGAATTTTAGATTGTCCTTTTTATCAACTAACCATGTTCTAAGAAAATGAGAAGTTTTTCTGTTTCTAGTTAGACTTGGAATGCTTAAACTTGGAGGGGAACAAAGATCACATCTTCACATTTTATTTTTTAAAGATTTTTGACAGCTCACTTCTTGCGTGTCTTTTCAAGCTTAAGGTATCTCAATTTTAGAACAAAAATTGTCTTTTCTGATCTTAAACCAGAGTAGATCTACTTATAACTTTGAATTATGCAAAATTCTAACCAACTTAATTTCTTAAATGATCCATTTAAATAAAAGTGAATTGATCATTTATAAATGTATCAAAGCTGGATTTGTACCATAAAGTTACAAGGTGTCGTTGGCATAACTGTGCTGGTCATTTATCACTTTGAAGTGTTCTACAACATTCACTATTGTAACAATAAAGTCCTGCATAGCATTACAAAATGTTAATTGTATGACCCATCTGGGCATGTCCATCAGAAAGTTACATTACTGGAACATGAAAGGCTGTAGGAATTATCATTATCAATTTGTTATCTCATAAATGCATGCAATTCTGGTCAGAAGTTTCAAACAAGAATTTATGGTCCGAGAACTCTTGTAAAAGTTACACCATTTTAACATCCATTTATTGATAACATGTTAAGGTTACAACTTCTGATAATACAGGGCAATAGTGATCTTCATCAGTTGTTTCTAAAAAGAAAAAGTTCAAGAACTGGTTCTTGAACATTCTGGAATGTCAAATGGGGGTTCAAAAACTGAACCAGTTGTTGAACTAAGTTCTTAAACTCATATTTAAAGTTCTTCATCTTGAGTCTCTTGAATAGGAGTTATTGAACTGCCATTTAAAATTAAAGTTCTTGAACTATTTTGCAGTGGTTCTCTTCCCAATTTTATGTTGTAGATATTCCACAGAATTGTCTTTTATTCTGATAATTACGGGTTTTTTTTAGTTTTATGAACAGATTGTATAATTTATGTTTTAAAATAAAAATCCCCTTGTTAGTTGAAGCTGTGATATAAAATTCAACAGAATCTTGAATTTCTGGAATGGTTGTTATACAGGGTAACCAAGGTCATTGTCATGGTTCATGATCAATCAAAGGAATTATTTCTGTTAACCTGTCTTCTCTCAAGATAAAGCATTGATCTTACAAATTTGATCAAATTTTCAAGCAAATAAAAAGATAAGATGAAACACCATAATAGATAAGAATTTGTAATGAAGCTAGGGACCAGAGTGATCAGGAAGTCATTAGGATTATGGGTAAACATCTAAAATTAGATTGATTGTAGAATTATAGAATGTGAAGACAGTATCATTTTCAGGTCATTGTTGGAACATATTAGTCTGAAAGACTTAAAAAGCAGAAAAAATAATTTATTATCATAATAACAATCTTATTGTCCAAATTAATGTAAAAAAAAATACAGATGTTTACAGATGTATGCACTTAATTTTCATTATTATTTTGACATTAAGATTTCAAAATTAGACTGAAAAGAAATAAATGAAAATATTAATAATCATTGCTTTTGATGATTTTTGTTCAAGGTCATTACATAATATATTTATGACATAGTATCCCATTCAAATCAATATTACCTTTAACTGAGTCCTCGCAATTCATCACAGTTAATTTTGTCAAAGTGACCTGATGGTCATTTAAATATTGAATATGCATTAAATTTTTTAATTGGAATTCAAGATTAAATGATTTCTCTCACAGGTGAATTCTTCAAACAGCATGTCTTATTCAAGAGAGGGTTTTAAATTGCATATATGTATTATATTTTACGGCTTATGCCTCAAGGCACTATAATCAAAATGAAATTGGTGACCTTTGTACGTCCGAACTGGACACTTTTTGTCTCGAGACCTTATTGTGATCATGTCAGATTTGACGTATCGTGTCATTATAGACACCCGTTTAGATATATTTCCTTGGCCATTAATTTAAAAAGATGAAATTAAATCCTTTCATTTCTTTCGGGGCTTCATGATGAATAGCCCAAGGGCAGTTACATAACCCTCCTTGAATCAAACGATTTTGGACAATTTTCGGTGGGTGGTTATTACCCGAAGATCATTAAAAATGAAATGAATAGAAAATTTAAGCCGAAGATGGACATTCTTCGAAAGTTATCTTGAATAATGATCTTAAAATATGTCTATGGACATTAAAAATGGGGGAAATCTTTTTTAATAGGAATATTATCCCTCGGAACACCTGGGATTTACCAAGGGTCACTAAAGGTGCATGAGATTGGAATGACTAACTTATACTTAAATAGTCGTTAACTTTCCTTTGGTGTTTGTAAATGGTCATAGTGTATTTAATAAATGCACTTTGACCATTTACCAACACCAAAGGAAAGTTATCTGTAGTACAGCTCGGATAAAAAGCATTCACTGCTTCAATAAGATTTCCGTCCAGTTATTCATAAATGAAAACCAATTATTTAACATTTCCAAGTTTCTTTATAACTGATGCATGAAGCTTGATTGGTCCTGAAGGTTACATTAATTCATCATAATATATAAGGCAACATCTTTTTTGGTCCATTTTCGAAAAAAGAAAATGAAAAACCAAAACAAGAGTATGCATTAAAACGCAGGATATGAAAAAAATGATGAAAAGTTAGACAGAAGTATTTGATATTATGTTATTTTCTCAAGCCATACCTTTGAATTTATTCAAGTTTTTAGTAAAATTAGTGTATAGTAATATCTTCCAATTTAATTCTATTTGCTTAAAAACTTCTCTTTTAAATGATTCTTTAATATCTTTATATTTACATTTATATTGGTAAAGTATTTCTGAAATTATCTAGGGCTGAGTACAGAACCACCATTTATAATAATGTAATGTAATGATTCTCCAACCTTTTTATTAGCTTGTGCAGTATTGTGGAAAGGGTTTGAGTGACTTAAAGGTTCAAGTGTCTCAAAATGTTGCATAATGACTGCCCATCATATTCAAAAGGTTTTTTCCTGATATTTTTGAACCTCATTTGACAAAAGAATTAGATTTTTTCTCAACCTTTTTATTTGTGGCAAGATGACCTTAAAGTGACATTGATTTTTATTAAATTTGAATTGAACTGCATGGCTCTTTCTCCCATCCTGGCTGCAGTATTTAGATAAACACAGGGACTTTTTTAAAACAACAACAACAACAACAGTAGCAGCAGCAACAACAATTACTGGAATAAATCAGTATATTCTGTCAGACAGCTTGCCTTTGGTTTCTATGTTTTCAACTTAAGCTTAAACTTAAAGAATTGCTCTAATACACCTAATCCTGTCCTGCGTTCAGGATGACAAAACGGTGAAAATTGTTTACCAAGAATACCCAGCTTTGCACACTCACACGTGTGCAAAGCAGGTATAATTGGCAAACAGTTTGCACTGTATTTCCATCTTGATCACATGTCCTGAGAGTCAAAGACAGTGGCTATTAAACCTACTGTAACCCAATTCTAAAGCTGGATGAACTGGGACTGGCTGTTGATTTGGAGTTTTACCCATCACAAAAACACCCTGGTGACAGTAGGGCTTGAACCACAGACCTTGAGTCTAAGGCCTATACCACTTGGCCATTGTGGAAGTCCATTTTATGAGAAAACAGGAGAGGCAGGTTTTTTTTAGAATCTGAAAGAAAACACTTAAAAACTCAGTTCATGTTTTACTGCAAGATTGAAGCTGGAGTATATGTTGAATTTAAGTAGTTTGACTAGAATAGTAAAGGGAGGTTAATTGTAAGGAATTATTGAATGAGTAGTGGCCCCTATTCACTATGATGAAAGAAAGGAATTCATTTTAGACAATGATTTTATTTTACTGTGTGTTGAAAAAAAAAAGCAACTATGTTGTGAAAGAGTTACGTAATAATTCTTGTTGTAGGGCCATTTTGTCTTGGAAATATCTTATAATCTATCCATGTTTATTTTACCAACTCCCATGGTTCTAGGATTTATGAGGAGTGAATTTTAGCAAACTTGCCTCTCCCTTCTTCTCTTAATTTAAGAGGTGTTAATTACTGTCAACATAACAGAGTAATTTTCTCTCTATAATTTAGCCATACTGGAATATATGCCAGACTTATCTTAAAAATTCTAATAGAGCCCAATACTAAAAAAAACACATCCCCCTTTTCGGAGGTTAAATTCCACCATTTTTTATGTGATTTTACAAAATTGTAGAGCCTCTAATAAAAGTCCATAACAGCAAAATTAAGGTCACTAAAATTCAACAGAGGAGATATGCACCTTTTCCCCAACCAAATGTTAATGTTGTGTGCGGATTATGTTTATCCTTGGATCTTCAGACAATATTCACATTATATTTTGAGGTTTCTAGACAAAATTGGAAATTAAGCTTTTAAAACTTTTTCATGAAATATAAATGTCTGATTAAAATTCTAAAATGAAATAATGAAAACAATGGTGCCAAGTCTTAAAAGAAGCAAAGGGTTGTATGTTCTAAGAAATTATGAAGTGAGGGATTTTGTTATGATAAACACCCCTGTAAATGAAATTGACATGCATCTCCAGCTGTCTGGCTCTATTGTCTTACAATTACCACCCAGTTGCTGAGAACTTGTAGGTCAGTGGCAGATCCAGAGGGGGTTCAGGGGGTTCCTTCAAACCCCCTCTCTATCCAAATTATTTCATTTTAGTGGACAAATTTAATCAAAATTTTTCAATTCAAGAAAAGGTCCCCCTTTTGTAGTTCTCCTATCACAGAGAAACTTCAAATTCTACAAATAAGTTATCTGATGTGCAGAATTTGAGCAATTAGTCCCAAAGTATCCCTATCTATATAGATAGGGATACTTTGTGACTAATTGCTTGAGGTCAAGGCTGACATCAAACCCCCTTTATAGAAACCCTGGATCCGCCACTGTAGGTCACAGCCCTTTACTGGATGGCCAAGATTATTATGTAGTCCTAGAATGATTCAAAGACTACTAAGTTTCTGTATAAAAATAAATATTTTCTTTTTCACAATTTATTTTGTTAGAATTCTAATGGGAGTTGAATACATGTATAGTCTATAAAAATATAAACATGCAATTAAATATGTTATGTTTATATTCTTCATTTATTTTTTACAATAAACTTTCTTAATAAATGGTATTTCATATGATTACTAAGTTTTGTGTTATCAAAGTAATTGTTGGGGCATGTAAGAATTAAACAAATCAATGAACTTTCAGCCATCTTTGTTTTGTTTGTTGTGAGATAAAACTGACTGTGTGAAATATTTACTATTGAAGTCCATTTTATATGTTTAAGATTTCAAAATAATGTGACTACTATAATATAGCTAGAATTCATCAATTGGTGAAACATTTATTGGTTATGTCATCAGATATCTTGGGTCAACACTTGGACAACTTTATGTATTTGAATATGCCATTTATACTAGACAAAATTTACAGACAAATAGGCAAAAACTCTCCAAATTGTTGAGAAAATATTAATGATGGTAGCTATAGCTTGTTATGCCAAATAAAAATGGAGGCTGTCTCAGATTTCCCCAGAAAAAAATGAAGTCCTACAATAAATCAATAACCTGTTTTCACTCAAACAGTTGTTAGATATGTCAGAAAACTATGATAGACTGGTATCTAGTGACACTATCGCTGCTCTGTCATGTTTCTAGGCTAGATTAACCCTTATAGCACTCATAAATATAGGGGGTCTTCCATTAAAGTGAGGATGGTATCATCTAGGCTATGGATACTGCATGGGGACTACATAGTAAAATAGACTAGAATAATTTCCAGATTGAACTTAATAGTTTATACAGAATTATACTAAATACAGCATTTTAACGACAGATAGAATACATTTTTTGCTATCAAGCTTGTTCTTATGTATTATGTCTGAGTTCACAGCTAATAGTGGTCTAACAAACATGTACCTTAGGTGCAACATATATGTAAAGGGCCTAGAGCAAAGCATATTATGTGTCTATACAGTGTATAGACACATATTTTGTTTTTGCTCTGGAATTATTATGACAATATCAAGTGGAACATGATCTATTGTTATTCTCATTAAAAAAAGGTTATTAAAGTATGTTGCAAATGAATAAAAAATGTAATAATGAAAATATCTGTTGGTGACGCATTACTTTGTTGAAGAATTTCTTTTAAAATAGAACATGATTAAATAATGATAATATAGCTAACAAGTATATTCAAGAAAATAAACTACAAAAGTTTTGAGCATTTTCATTAAGATTCTTTTATAAAAGATAATATTTCAAATAAAGTATTATTAAGTATAAGAATACATATATATTCATAGCTCAGCGCAAAACAGTTATAACTGCCTATACATTTATAGGCAGTTATAACTATTTCACACTGGGCCATTGATATGCCATGTTAGAAGTGAAGAGTGCTATAGATTAATCTAGATCTACTGGGAACCATAAATATGTGCAGTAACCATCAGTCATAGAGATATAAATTTCCAGCCATTCATGGGTGGTTTATATTCAGAATTCTGACAGGGCTCGTGCCAATTAGCCCCCCTCTACTATCTTTATGAATAGCCCAGCATTTCTCTATCAATAACTGATATGACTGGTGAGGGGAATTATAGCTGAGAAATGATATTTCCTCTCCATGTCTCTGATAAGAGAAATAAATATTTCTCAAAGCATTACCAGTAATATAAACTATATACGCTGGATGCTTCAGATTTGATATGTATATATCTTCAATTCAGGATCATAGAATGGTGCAAACAGTTTTCCAATTGTACCCCACTTTGTACAAGGGCTTGCATGCAAAGTGGGGTATAATTTGAAAACTGTTTGCACCATTTCGTAGTCCTGAAAGCAGGGCACCACATATGTAGATTATTTTAAGGAAAATATCCTTATTTGGTATCTAAATTGATTTAAAGTTTTCCTATCAGTTAAGAGACTAAAAATCTTTGCTTAGATAGATATATAAAGTCCTACTTAAACTTACAGGGATAAATGTGAAGTCCCAGTTTACATCTAACGAATGTGTATTAAAGTCCAGCTTCAACTTAAATGGAATGTATATATTCATACTTAAAATTAGAAGGAATATGTACAAAGTCCTATGGTAACTTATGAGAAATATGTATTAAGTCCTACTTAAACTTAAAAGGAATGTATGTAAAGATGTCTTACTTAAATTTAAAAGGAATGTATGTAAAGATGTCTTACTTTAAACTTAAAAGGAATGTATGTAAAGATGTCTTACTTAAACTTAAAAGGAATGTATGTAAAGATGTCCTTCTTAAACTTAAAAGGAATGTATGTAAAGATGTCCTACTTTAATTTTAAAGGAATATATGTAAAGATGTCTTACTTAAACTTAAAAGGAATGTATGTAAAGATGTCTTACTTAAACTTAAAAGGAATGTATGTAAAGATGTCCTTCTTAAACTTAAAAGGAATGTATGTAAAGATGTCTTACTTAAACTTTAAAGGAATATATGTAAAGATGTCTTACTTAAACTTAAAAGGAATGTATGTAAAGATGTCTTACTTAAACTTAAAAGGAATGTATGTAAAGATGTCCTTCTTAAATTTAAAAGGAATGTATGTAAAGATGTCTTACTTTAAACTTAAAATGAATGTATGTAAAGATGTCTTACTTAAACTTAAAAGGAATGTATGTAAAGATGTCTTACTTAAACTTAAAAGGAATGTATGTAAAGATGTCTTACTTAAACTTAAAAGGAATGTATGTAAAGATGTCTTACTTAAACTTAAAAGGAATGTATGTTAAGATGTGTTACTTAAACTTAAAAGGAATGTATGTAATGATGTCTTACTTAAACTTAAAAGGAATGTATGAAAAGATGTCCTACTTAAACTTAAATGGAATGTATGTAAAGATGTCTTACTTAAACTTTAAAGGAATGTATATAAAGTCCTCCTTGTTCTTGAAACAAATGTATATAAAACCCTACTTTAACTTCTAAAGAATGTCTTTAAACTTCTTCTTTAACTTCTAAGAAAATTGAATTAAGTCCTAACTAAACTTAAAATGAATGTTTATGAAGTCCTATATTAAACTTCTAAGGAATGTATTTAAATCCCTGCCCTAGCATCTTTTTTATAATAAAACGTTTTGTATTATTAAATGATATTTTTAATCATAATGGCCTTAAATATTGAATTTATGTCTTCTTAATTCTTTTCTTAATAAAGTCCATATATAATGTGCCACTTAACATTTTATCTAAATACACATTGATATAATATTGAAACATTATCTCAAATCATACAAGCCCTAAAGTTCTATAAGAATCTATTATTGTGAGCTAATGTGGTTCCTTAAGTTCTATAAGAATCTATTATTGTGAGCTAATGAGGTTCCTTAAGTTCTATAAGAATCTATTATTGTGAGCTAATGAGGTTCCTTAAGTTCTATAAGAATCTATTATTGTGAGCTAATGTGGTTCCTTTTCTGTCTATTTTAAGGTCCACCCCACAATGGTTTGTTTGTGGACCTCTCCTTGAAGCTAGGGGCAGTGCTGTCCACACCCGATGTTTGGACATGTATGTATTGACCCCTCCCACTTCTCTTAAGTGGCCTATATATTATCAATATTATTGACAATAATATTTGCACTGATCTTCAATATTGACCAAACATAATCAATATATATTGTCAATCTTTTTGATTGACAATATATATTGATTTTGTATGGGTTTTGGCATTGATAAATACATATGCTGATTATTTTGAAGATTGATCAATATATTCATTCCATGTTATTGTCAATATTGCTCCAATCTTCAAAATTGCCTGTACACAACTAATAATATTGTCAATTATAAAGATCAGCAAATATTATTAATTTTGCATGGGCAAATCAAAGATTGATCAATACATATGCTGGCCATTTTGTATATTGATCAATATATTGATCAAATAATATTGTCAATGTAATTGATTGTGTATGAGCCACTTTAGCCCCTCTCTTCACTCTCTGTCCAATTTGTCTAGATAAGAAGGGGTTATTGCATTCAAAATCTTAATTTCTCTGCAAAAGACCTGTGATGTGGGAACTCATATGATTTGAAATTAATCTTATGAAATCACACAACATAGGGTGTAATGGCTAAACACTGAGTTTTTTTTCTGACAGTTTGAAAATTAAGTCGCTCCCTCTATCGGAGTTCTGTTTCTATGTCTATAAATTCTGCCATTCTTTTCTCTCTTTCATTTCTTACTCTGTTATAACTTTTTCTGTCCTTTTTAAAGCTTTTTTCCTGAAAAAAAGTAGTTTATAAAGTAGTGAAATTCAATATAAATGAACTCAAAGAAAACTCTAAGAAATTATCAAACTGGAAATGATAAATAATTCAAATTTATAACATAGGGCAATATTAAATCAAGTACCAAATTTCAATCATTCAAATTTTAACCATTCCCATGTTCAACTTGAGAACCTGAGTTAAATATTCCTGAAATGAGCTATAGGTCTTTGAATGGCTCACATATTCTGCCCAAGTATTGGTACATTTCTCCAAGCAGCAGAATCCAGCACCTGAATTGTCTACTGATTTAAGCAGAGACATGAGTGATAAAGCAAGAGTCTTAAAAAACAAAAATAAATGGGAAATTGGCATCACATCATATCTACACACCCAAGTAATGGAATGCATGAATTAAAAATATTTATGGAGAACATTTGTAACATCTCATATAGCTGAATATCTTGTTAAGTGATGACAGCCGGATCATGATAAGGATTTCTGTCGGTAGATCATTTCTTCAAACATTTTACCCAGTCTGATAATATGGCTTCTTTGGAATCCTTGGCTCACATGACACCATTAGCAAAAAATTTATGAATTATTTTTTTTAATTAATTATGTAGATTAATTGGTTTAAAAATGTGGCATTTTTTAAAAATATGTTTATTTGGTATCATTTATTGGCTCACCACTTTACTTCAATAAATCCAAGTATAATATACTTATGTGCATAATACTATTTCATATGGTTTGAGTTAGAGTGACATTTCCAACAATTTTACATGTGTGCAAAGAAAAGCTTCTGGCCAGTCTGTGCATTTGTACAGTCTGACCAGAGTCTTTGCTTTGAACTCTCTAGATAGAAAAGGTCTAAAATACTCCCTCCTCAGGTGGTCAAGTATTCTTACTTCATTTACTTTACCAGCAAAGGCTCATTTTTATTCCTAGCTGCCACCATAGCGCAGTTGGTTAGGCATAAGACTTTCAATCTGGAAGTAGTGGGTTCGATCCCCGGTGGCGGCAAATATCCTTTCCGACGTTTGTCTCTCACCAATGGGTTGATATAATCGTAAACCTATGTGAGATAGCAGTCGGAGGCTAGGAAAGGGTGTAATGGTAGTACGGGTGAAAGAAATACCATGAATCCATTGTTAGGTGCTCCGACCGCCGCGATATAACTGCGAAATTGTTGAAAGCGGCGTAAAACCCATTCAAACAAACAAACAATCATTTTTATTCCAAAAAACACTTTGAAATCTTCTAAGACTATCATAAAACCCATGTTCGACACAATGTTAACTCACAGTTTAGCCTGTTATTTTCCTCTCAAACTTAGAAGGCTTTATCTGGTGATAACCAGTCATCTGTCTGTGGTATAGGGTTAGATTCACAAATATTTCCCGAATATCATTGACAGCAAGAACATTTATATGCATCATATGTTTTATTCTCTCTCAGGATGTTAAGCTTATAGATTGCAAATCTCTTGGAATGCGTCAACTCTTACCTCCAGATTAATGGTCGATAAGAATATAGGATTATCCACAATCATAAAGCCATTGATCCAAAAACTTTAAATATAATTGGCAAAAATATTGAATCACATTATTTATCAATCTGATGATAATCAAGTTTCACTACAACTTAAAATGAAATATAATTTATATCAGCAAAGAGGGATTCTTCGACCTGCTGACTCAGTGGCCGATCCAGATGTGGTTCAGGGGGTCAAATGACCTGGCTCTACATCCAAAATTGCTTTTTTCTACTGGACAAATTCAATCAAATGAGCACCTTTTTGAAGTGTTGAACATTTAAGATATCTTGGTGTGAGGTTATGAAACTTTTCTTAGGCTCAACTGAGAATTTTCTAAAATTTCAAATTTAAATAAATGTATGATAATGAAAGATAATATCAAATAAGTTGTTATTTATAAAAACTTATTGAGTATTATCTTTTAAATTAATACATTAAAATGAGTACTTAAACAGAATAATGACCTTAATCTCACATTGAAATTTGAGAAAATTTTGAATTGAGAATGAGAAAAGTTTTTAATCTTGGGCCCTGATGTTCAAAATTTGAGCAATGAGTCTCAAAGTATCCTAATCTTTATAGAAAGGGATGCTATGGGACTAAGTACACGACTTCTGTTGGCCAAAAACCCCCTTAATAGGAACCCTGGATCAGCCACTGTGACTGTAGGTCTTTATTTTGAAAGTGCACAAGCATTATGCATTATGGGAAAAAGTTAATGATTGCGGGTCAGAACATGTAATTTTGCAAGTGAAAAAAATGCATCACACTGACATCTAATGGTTGCAGAGACATTAGGCTGGAATGCAATATTGAAAATGCATTTCACAAATTGAAGAACAAGAGGTTTTTCTCTTTGATGAAATCAAATAAAATTTAATTTGTATTAATTTAAGGTTATGCAGAATTGTCACTCACCTCTTTAAAGACAAAGCTTGGCTTTAGTTCTTACTGTATAGCATCATTTGCAGAAAAATTGGAATTTGTATCATTGCTATATAATGTATATATATATGTGAGTGTGTATGCATACCTACATATATTTATGTTTAGTAATGTCTAAAATTTACAGACAATAAGTTTAAGATACTTTATACATAAAGATATCAAATATTGTGTAAATAAAAAGAAAAATAGTTTTCTTAAGAAATATAAGGATTTATAATTAATTACTTTTATTCTGATTTAAAATTAACACTGAGAAAGGTTAGGATATGATTTCTATAAATTAGATTTGTAACTTAAGACTGAGAGGCCATCAACTTTTATGATGCCCGTTGTCAGATTGTTTGCTGGGAATTATGGGAGAATTGTCAGAAGGGCTTCCATCGAATAATTAGCAGCTTAGATGGTGATAAAGTTCTACGGAATTTCTGGTCTTTTATCGACAATAATCATATGATATATTATCACAGTATTTGAAAGGTTTCCATTTTCCGTTAGAATTATTGCGGACATCTGCTGCTGTATGATTGGTCGTTAATCCAGAAATCATAGAAGTGAAAACTACCGATATTTCCCATATTTATTGCTATATTTTCTCTCCAGACATAATATAAGGTGTCCGGGGGATTTGGACCGGATTAATTATTACTAATTTATTTGGCTGTTTCTTTCTGCATGATTCATTTCATATCAGGGAATAATTTTGGGTGGAGGTTATCAATTATTGACAAGAATAGGTCTTGGACAGACAGACTAATGTTCAAGGGTTGCCATTATTATCATTTTCTTAATGATGAATAGTATTATAGCAACTGGAAATAAAGAATATTGCAGTTCAATACTTATATAAGTATGTTCTGTTAGGGTACACCAATTTCTGAGACATAATCTGAATAATTATATTTTGATCTATTCAAAAAAATACATGAATGAATAAATGAATAAAAATACCATCCATAATTCTTTATAGATAAGTTATAATTCTATTGACTTGTAGAGCCTATAATATAAGAAAACAGTCATTTAGTCTATTTCTATGTTATTGCACATTCAGTTGGTTAATCTATGGTTACAATTCAAATTGCAAGGTAACTAAAATCACATGACATAGCTCGCCTCATAAGCATTAACTTAAAACCTCACAAAACAGTTAAATCTTGATGCAGATGGATATGTGAGCTATAACATTATTGCTCAAAAACTCCAAAGGGCCTTGCGAGATTTGAACCAAGAATCCATCCAACCTCACATGCCATATTGAATGCTCAGTACAAAACAGTTGTAACTCCCTATATATTTATAGGGAGTTACAACTGTTTTGCACTGAGTCATAAATATCTTGCTTCTTTTAAGACTTAACTCTACTTTTAATAGGAAATGAAAAGACTTTATAGCACATATTATACTCCCTATGAGAATAGGTTATGTGCGTTCAAATCATTTAGCCAGTCTAGTACTGGAGAAATAGGTGAAAATTAATGGCTGCACATGTTTCCCCATGAGGCAACAATATTTGGATTTATTCCTTTCAGTTTTTTTGACGATTTATTAGAAATTATGACATTTTTATGCTGCGGTGTATGAATATAACACTCATCAATAAAATGTGATGGGGTCGTAATGGAATACGCAGACTGTGATAGTTTTACCAGACATCAAATAAAAATTTGAAAGATTATCTTCCGCTGTAGATAAATAGTAATGGCATCACCGAATCCCGTAGAATCTTGTTTATTTAAAAGAAAAATATAACACAAAAAGTACAGAAAAAAATAGAGAAGAGATAACTTGATAGACATAATTTTCAGATTTTCTAGATGAAGGGCAATTAAATTTAAAATTTAATATTCCTGTTTAGTATCAAAATTCTGTCATTAAAACTATCATTAAAAGTTGAGCATAGCAGATGACAAATTTGTACTCTTAGCACCATGTGGTAGGTTTCTGCAGACACAAATTACAAGTCAATGGTTGAATAAATATCCTTATGTATAAATGCAAATGCAACCAAATGTTATTCAACATTGATATGAGTTGATGATGATATGTCCAAGAAATAAGTTAAAGCTAAAATTCAATGAAATGTTAAAAAAAAGTGCTTTGAAAATAAAGGAATTTCTCCGTTATCATTCTGTGTGATGATTTTTTCAATAGCTTTAAGCAGGATATTGCAAGTTATCTACTACACCTACCAACTAAGAAATGTGTTACATATTGATTTCTATTTAGGTTTTTATATTTGTATTTTATATTTTCAGGGGAAAAGCCATTCCAGTGCAATATTTGTGGAGGAAGATTTTCCACACGAGGTAACCTGAAAGTCCACTTCCAGAGACATAAAGCCGAGTTTCCAAATGTAGAGATGAATCCTAATCCAGTCCCAGAGCACCTAGATAAAGCCCCATTACCCCTCATGGGCTCACCCTTCCCAACAGCTATGGGTCCCTTTGCAAGCCCAGCTTTTATGGGCATGCAGAGTTTGATGAATGGGTTTATGTTTCCACCGCCACATCTTGCCCCCAGACCACCAATGTCTACGCCGCTGATGCATCAAAATGGTCGCCACCATGATGACAGAAGGTCCTCTAGAAGCCCCTCTAGGGATTCTGGGCCTTTGGAATTGAAGAAGGAGATCAGCCCAGCTCAGCATGGGTCTGAGCCACCAATGAGACCCTCACCAGACACAAAAGATAGTGCAAAAATTCCACCCAGTCATCTGCCAGCCTCCATACACATGAGTAAACCAAACTCTGCCATGGCTAGTATACCATTGGTCAGTAACTACCCAGTGATGTCGCCACTGCCCTCACAACCTCCATTCTCACAACACCATAGAACACCAGTAATCACTCCAACATCAATGCCAACTAAAAGTGATCCATTCCGCACCACTATCTTGCCATCAAGTATACTGGACAATGATGACAATCTAGAACAGTTTATGGAGATAGATAAGTCAGAGACTAGTAAACTTCAACAGCTTGTGGATAACATAGAACACAAGCTTACAGATCCAAACCAGTGTGTCATTTGTCACCGTGTCCTGAGTTGTAAAAGTGCGCTCCAGATGCATTATCGTATACACACAGGTGAGAGGCCCTTCCGGTGTAAAATCTGTGGACGTTCCTTCACCACAAAGGGAAATCTAAAGACTCACATGGGTGTCCATCGTGCCAAACCTCCACTACGCATGATGCACCAATGTCCTGTATGTCATAAACAGTTTACAAATCTCCTAGTTCTACAGCAGCACATTAGAAGTCATACAGAGATGGCAGGACTCCCAATGCCTGGTATGGGTGGACCAATCAACATGTTTAACCCACTGGCTTTCGACCACCATCATGGACCTTTGAATTTGAAGCGTCCATTACCAGATGAGTATGAGAAAGAGCTAGATCTCAGTAAGAAGCCAAGACTGAGTGAGGGAGACGAGAAAACCAAAATGATGAATTCAATGTCGGATGAAGGTATTAATCCTTGTCATGCTGAATAAAAAATCTTCAAAAAAAAATTATATTGAAAGCTCAGCTCTGTATGCACCAAAAATGAGTCCATACTCATTTTGAAAACTAAATTTTTAAGCTTTCCTTGTTTCAAAAAAGGAAAAACAGGTGGTATAGACAAAGATCAGACTGCACATTATGTGCAGGCTGATATTTGCCTATAGCTCCTACCAAGGCACGAATATTCCGTGTCTGATGAAGGTATTAACAAGATTTATTATTGTAAGATCTTTAAGACAAATTTTCAAATGTTATGAATGAAGCATTGTTAATGTAAAGTTTTAAAGTTATTTTATCCATTAACACACCAATTTAAAACTTTCATTTTACAATTTATTCAGATCTTTTTGTAAATGATCGATATTACTTTGATATAAGAATTGCAGTTTTTGCATTCAGAAGATGTATATTTGAACCATATTATTAATGGGTTTCAATAATAATTATGTTGTTCTGTATTCAGGACTGAAGCTGGAGTCAGTTCCTGATGAATTTGATGAAGATGAAGATCAGAACGAGATGGACGATGAGGCAAATAAACTTGCAGCAGAGGACGCCATTAAAGAGGGACTTGTAAGTATAATTGCCATTATAATTCTTTTAGCAGTATGAGATGAATGATGAGGTCAATAAACTCTCAGCAAAGTATGCCATCAAAGAGGGTTCTTGTGTAGACTACTCTTTATAGACATTTTCTATCAGAATTTTTCTTAAATGATAATAATAACTTTGTCAGAGGTTATTTTATATACTTTAATTTTGTACATTTATACATAGGTTATATATGACCTCAATCTAAATTTGACTCTAATACTTTTTTTTCTTTTTTCAACCTGTTTGGATTAGGCAAGCTTTAAATTTTGTCCTATTGAATGTACATGTTTATGCACAAATATTACAACGTGAATTAATGTAAAGAAAGAACTTCATGTTGATTAAAATTTCCAAACTTTTCATCTCCTTCAAAAGAAAAGGTATTGAATTCTTCCAAATGTTTTATCCTCAGAAAAGTTTCTTTATATTTCAGGCAAGAGAAAACAGTGAGGAAAGATCATCACCTGATAATTCTAATGAAGGTGATGATAATAAGATGAAGATTAAGGATGAGCTTCACAAATCTGAAAATGGTCTCAGCTTCTCTGGTACTCTCCCATTATCCTCAAGCCCAAAATACCTCCAGGAAGATTCCAACCCCAGCCAGGATGGCTCTTTCAACTCGTATTCAACTTCACTAGCAGCTCTAGAAGAACGAGTTCGACAAATTGATTCCACAATGGCAAGAAATCCACTGTCTCAATTCCATGCAGCCCCATTCTTGTTGGCCCCATCATACAATGGTGACAGGGCCGTGTCTCCTAAATCAGAATCTGGATCTGAGAGTGGTAAGGATGGACACAAACCATCGACTCCAGCCTTATCTACAAGCAGTGATGGGTCAATGGGAGGAAACTTTATGATCGGAGCTATAGACGGCAGATCAAGTGACATTAATGGTAAAACAACAATGTGTAATATTTGTTATAAAACATTTGCCTGTAAAAGTGCACTAGACATTCATTATAGAAGTCACACAAAAGAGCGGCCATATCGGTGTGATTTGTGTGATAAATCATTTACAACCCGCGGCAATATGAAGCAGCATTTATTAACACACAAGATCAACGAGGATGGTTCAGAGAGACCGGACTTTGAAAGCAATAATAATAATTCATGCACACCAAACCAAAATGACAATGATAGTGAAAAAAGTAATGACTCCACTCAGTTTCAAGAATCTCAAGTTGATAAATCCAAAAGAGAAAACATAAGTGAATCTCAGGGTACTGGTAAAAAGGAAGACATTGTAAGTCCTATAGATAAATCAATTTCCTCATCAAGTACACAAAGTACTCTAAATCGTCATTCAAGCAGCGCATATTCAAGTTCCGAAAATCAGTCTCCGTTTATAAGTAAATCTCCAACAGTAAAGCATCAATGCCTCGTTTGTCAGAAAGGGTTTTCGAGCGCAAGCGCACTTCAGATCCACATTAGAACACATACGGGTGACAAGCCTTTTAAATGTTCAGTCTGCGGTAAAGCCTTCACCACAAAAGGCAACTTAAAGGTCCACATGGGGACACATATGTGGAATAATAGCCCTAGCAGACGTGGTCGTAGAATGTCTATTGAGCCTCCATTTATGCTTGCCCACAAGGAAAATCCTTATCTTCCACATGGATTCCCACCTCGCCCTGATTTCTACCCCTTCCAATTCCCACCATTTATGAATGGACTTCCTGCCCCTCACAAGTCTCTGAGTGAAATGTCTCTGATGCAAAATATGAGTAATGGAGTTGGTTTGAAGCCTGACCTTACCTCACCTCGCAGTGATATGAGCCGACCCAAGGTGGAAACAAGTCCTACCAGGGATATCAAACCCAAGTTTGCAGAGTCTGGAGAGTTAGATCTTAGCATGAAATCCACTAATTCATCTGGTTCACGATCTTCGGAGAAGACCTCACCCTCGAGTGTTGATTCCAACTCCTCGTCTGGGATGGTGTCTCCCCCACATATGTCTCTAGGTTGGGGATGGAAAGCCTCTTGCCATTTTTGTAGTCGAACTTTCCCAACTACTGCAGCTTTAGAACACCATGTACGCAGCATGCATATGATGGGTGACTCCTTGTCAAAGGTGGGCGCCTCTTAGGAATTCCTTCATGTGTATATAATTACATCATATTACTTTCCCTCTACTAAAAGTTCATAAGTGCCTATGTACTCATAGACTCTCATGATTGGTCTTTTAGCGTTGGGATGTTAAATAAAGATGTAATATCTTTCAAAGCCTTTACATACATTAGGTTTTATACAAATTTTCTGGTGCATTAATACAGTAGATCTACTCTGTCAATGCACAAGATTAATTGTGTAAAAACTAGTGTGTGCAAACACTGTGGAAGAATTTAAGAATTACACAAAAAGTGCGCACAGATAATACATATAAGATAAAGATATTGTGTCAGTAAATAAAGGCACTGAAGTTGAAGTATTACTCACTAAAGACTAGTCTTGCTGTTTATTGTTGTAGTGTAGATTTTCTCAAGCACATCTGCCTATTTGGTCTCTATATTGTGGCATATTGATGTGTCATCACACAAATGTGTACAGATGCTGTTGTAAATGTATAACATACCTTTTGTATATGCATCAATGTGTATATATAAAGACTGTATGAGAGCTAATGTGGATTTGAAGTAAGCTTACGCTTGAATACTCTGGTTGATATTACGAGGCAATTGGAGCTATTTTGTATTGTGAAAATACAGAGAAGAATGAAGTAGTAATAAATTACAGATAATTGAAGTAATATACAGAATATGTTTGACCAAAAGACTTACTGCAAGTTGTTAGAAAATACACATCCAAGTGTTTATACCTGATAAACTGAGGTGATTTACCCCATATACCATAGAAACTGCACATAATGATAATGTGTGAGTGCTAAGACATTTAAAATGGAAATTGAAATAGATCATACTGTATAGTCTGTTTCATACAATGAATATTGTTTAGACGGTTGCAAACAACTGAAAAGATTTGGGAACTTTACCAGTGAACTTACTTAATATTTATTCAAAGAATGAGTATGTATAAGCACATACACAAATAGTTATGGGATATCATCTAAGGATGCTTTTTAGTTTCCTGTATGCAAATCACATATACATATATATACAGGTTCTTCAAAACATTGATGGTGAGCAATCATTATTTGAAATATTGTCCAGATATATTGGTTCCATGTGTGATACTATGGTATAAATTATCTTTGGAATTTTTCAACTTAAAATCATGCAATACATAAAACCCCCAAAATACATATGAATTTTAATTATTAAAGCAGTTGAATATATTAGAGACTTGGATGTATTATAGAATATGTGTTCTGTTAAATATGCTTAAGTATTGATGTTTTTGATAGTCCATGTTGTTTGAATATCTCATCTACCCATGAAAAAAAAAAGAAGATGTCCTTAAAAGTGTTTTTCTTCACAAAATTGTATGTCCAGTATATTTTGTGCCATTATCATTGTAAAAGTAACACAACATTTACATGGAGTGATTTTGATTAGTAAAAAAAAACTTCTAGTGCTAACCTATGACTTATAAAATATTTTAGGGAAATATACCGAATCACAAAACTGTGGATATATTTAGAGGATGATTGCTTGTTTAAGTGTAAGATGGTTTTATATTTCATTGAGTGAACAACAAAAGCTTTATTTTCATGAGTGGCTGAGCCACAAGTGAAAATAAAGCTTTTGTTGTTCGCAAAATGAAATATCAATTGATCTAACTTGAAAAAACAAATGATTATTCTCTATATATATCCATGGTAATAATCTACTGTTGTTATTTCTCGATAAATTACCAAAAAGCATTAAAGAATTCATGCTTTTTTTCCTGGGTAGATGAGGTATGGGAGATTGGTCAATTTGATGAATGTGTGAACTAGCTATATTCATGGTTGTGACGTTTTTTCATTGAGAAAAGGTTGTGTTGTATAATTCTATATGTAGATAGTGCATCTTTGAAAATACAGTATTATAAATTAATACATTGTAATTATAAATGTGAAATACAGTAGACAGATTTTATTTCAATAATTACAAAAACTGCATTTAAATAAAAAAAATTATTCTAGGCTTTAAGTGTTGATGCATCCTGAAGAAAATTAGAATAAACTAGGAATCAGCCTTTTAACTCAAATTATCTTTTGCAAAAAAACCTGAAATTGATATTTTGTTTCCTCTGGGCAAATCAGTTGCAATTGCCTATATGTTATGGGCAGTTACAACTGTTTTTGCGCTGAGCCATTGATTTGTTTCTGAAATGCTTTGACCCTGTCAAATTCTTTCATTAAATAAGAATATTCATGAATCTTGGAAATTCTAAACATACTGATGTCACTAGTTAAAGAAATCATTACTTTGATTAAACGTGAACTGATTAATGCTTGTAAGAAAAACAATATCATCAAGAATATGATAAATTTCCACTGATTTCAGTTTTCCAACATCAACATGGTTTGTACAAATTTTGATTTCAATGTATCCAAACAATTTTGTGTCTAGTCAAATCATTAAAGTTTACACCTGCATTTATACATTTGTTAAAGCATATCTAATACATTGTGTTCATGCACCAAACTATTACGCAACATTTTAAATACACTTTTGTTGTCAGTTCAGGCACATTTCTTTATGTTGCTGATGTTATTATGGCTTCATTGTTGTTTAAGTAAAAGTTTATGAAGATTAAGATACAAAAGTTATTGGTGAAGGTTAATTTGCTGTCCCTAAACTATCAGCGGGGTTTTATGGGGCACAGAGTTTGTGTGGCTGAGAATGAAGCAGATGTGGGTTTTTTTGCTACTCGAGATAACCTTGGATAAATGTGGAAAATAGAAAATTGCAATCGTTTTCTGTATTTTACATTTTGTTTCTATGGAAAACAAATAAGATGTAAAAAACTTCTTGAATTTTTGTTCATAAAATCTTTTAATTTTGACAAGTCTTAAACTTAACTAAATGGGAAATGAGAATTCTTGGCAAAAGTGACAGAAATTTCTGCATGAATAACTAATGTATCTAAAGTTTTCAGATACAAACTGAAGTACAGGGTTTTTTTCTTTAAGAAACCCCCTCAGCATAGACATCTATCTAAAGGAGTATTAATTTGAAGTTTTTGTTTTAATTTGTTTTGTATCATTATTTTGTCTAAAGCAAAAAAAAACAACTATTCCTACCTTTGGTCAAGATTTTGAATCTAGTTCGTTTCTAAACAAAATATCAAAAAGCAGTTCTTGTGTGTTGTAATCAAATTATGCCTGGATCCTTGTTCACTGCATCACCATTAAGTCAGTATACTTCATTGAAGCCGCCACCATAGCGCAGTTGGTTAGGCATAAGACTTCCAATCTGGAAGCTGTGGGTTCGATCCCCGGTGGCGGCAAATATCCTTTCCGACGTTTGTCCGACGCGATATAACTGCGAAATTGTTGAAAGCGGCGTAAAACCCATTCAAACAAACAAACAAACAAATACTTCATTGAATGATATACTTTATATTACTTTTGTTAATCAGATCTGAATTGTCATTCTTAAGGTAGTAGACCCATAATAGCTCTGCAACATTTTGGAACTCATGAACTTTCACAATGTTGACCGAGGTTTCCTAATGAAAAACACTGTTATAGTTCATGACTTCCCAAATATTGCGGAACTATTACGGGTCTACTACCTTTAATTATAAATTTAAATGTAACTGCTCGTTCTTGCCCATGATATTGTAAGATCAAGCTTTAGATTATTGATTTGAGAAAAAAAGTTAAGCTTAGTCTTACAAATCATATTGAAATAGTTATACATAAATTACCATTGTACATGTAAAACGCCAACAACTCTGAAATCATTTATTTTTGGTAATTTTTAGATCTTTGCCATACCGCTTCTCATCAACGTATAGCAACTTTCTGAAAAGGACTAGGAAGCCATTTATATTTCCTATTATAAGGAAGACCCTATAGGAAAAAAAGTTGTCCTGTGTTCAAAAGACTCGCAGTCAGCCCATTAGAACCAGAATTGGTCTCTTTTTACATGTATAAAACAATAATTTAGATGGGAGCTAACAAATAGTGGCTTGAAAAAATGGCTTTAAATCAGTAAATCATCGTCTTAATTCTAAAAATCACGTAACTACAGCTTCATTTAAGCTGTAGTTACGAGGTTTTAGAATTTAAAGCGACGTTATGACCAAGAGGGACTAGTTATCTTATGTTTTATGTACAGATTTTGTACTTTTTTGTACAGATTACTTTGTTATATTCTTCTTCATTTGGAATTATATTTAGTTAATTTTTACAAATTTTGTACGATGATTTTTCCATGCATATTTCTTTACGTTGAAGGGTGCTATGTTATCCATAGTCACGTGTTTATATCACAGCTTCCAGAAATGAAATCCAGTTGTCTTAATAAATTATTGGAGTTCAATATTAGGCCTTTCTTTGTGCATATAAGTTTTTCCCATATCTTTTAGCACTTAGTTATCTTACGCCAAACTGTCCACAATTCCAGAAATTTGATGTCCGGAACAAATGACGCATAATCTACTTTCAGATGACAGTTTTACACTCGAAGCCTTTTTGGCTTTACTCTTACTACTTTCTAAGAAACAAAGCTCGCTCTATTCATAATTAAATGGACTTTCAAAGACTGGTCGAATCTCAGAAAGAAATGAGCTTTAGAAGCGTTAATTGAAAGTATTTGAAACAATTTGGTGGCACAGCATTAAACAGTCGTAACTCCCTATAACATATTGATAGTAGTTATTTTCTACAGAAACTTAATAAAATTCGATGGCTCAGCGTGAAACGGTTGTAACTCCCGATATGTTTATAGGGAGTTACAACCGTTTCGCGCTGAGCCAACGACATGTACTCATAGAAATGGTACTACAATGTGCGTTTATAAAATTAGCCACAAATATCCTCGGATAATCTCAGAATCTCTTTGTTTTACGTCAATTTGGTAATTTGGTGTTGTCTTAACGTATTTGTACTTCAAAATTTGACATTTACCGCAATAGACGAGGATTCTCGAGGTCTGCACTTCCTTCCTCGGAACTAAACCAAATCTTGCCTCAAGTGTGATTATTACCAGTTCAGTTCAAATTCCCATGCAAAATGAATTATTTAGTAATTTAGTAAGTAATTGATGAATAAACTTCTTTTTTTTCAGTAAATTAATTCTACGCAAGGTTGTAATGTTATATACGATTTTTGTAAACAATTCTATTTCGTTGTTTATGAATTCAAATCCTCATTCAATGGTTGTACTTTGTATAATGATAATACCACTTGCATGAGACTCTAGTGCACATATACTATAAATACACAATTGACTTAAGAGATTCTAGTTTAACCAGTGGTATAATAAGGCTAATTACATTTAAACTCGTTTTTTTGTTGGCATCGTGAAAGATCATGAGTTCCGAATTGAAGCGGAACCATTATGGGTCCACTACCTTACCGAATTTTTCGTATCAAGATTTCCAACGTTTTTCTTCGTTTGACATAAAGCAACATGTTCAACAACAAGTCTGAATTAAATGCTTAATAAAACTTGCCACCGTTCTAAGTGCGAAAATGCCGAACCATAGCGTAACTATTTGCGACCTTTGTGCACTGAAACATCCCATTCTGGATTCCGTAACGAATATTCTGATTGGCTGAAGCAAACAAAAGTTTAAGCCAATCAGAATCATTTCATGAGTTCCTAACACGACATGTTGTTGGATACGAGTCATAAACCCCCTTTACCTTGACAGATCACGATTCTTTGTAACATGGTGAATTAGGAGATGGTTAGATGATAAGTCTTTGTTATTTGAACAGATATAATAAAATGTTGAATATGAACAAAACTATCTTATGTTTTTTATTTGATCCACAAACCTGCATTGTGTTCAGGGTGTAAAAACGTTTCTCGAGCGCTTTGAGATTACACCCCGCTTTGCACGTTCACATACGTGCCTAGCGAGATATCATTTCGAAAGCGCTTCGCTAACCGATTCATCCTGAACGCAGGGCTGCTGTTGTCCTCAGCGTGTCTACATGTATTTAGAAATCTAAACCCGAGTCTGATTTCTCGCACCACTGGCCAAAAGGCGGGTTATTGTCAAGTCGAAGTGTTTATTCCATGTCCGTTCGTCTGTACCTGAACACTAAGTACTCAATGTGAGCTATTGTGATAGTTCATTGTCCGTCGTGCGACGTGAGTCGTCCGCCGTCCATAATTTCTTTAAACATATCCTCCTGAACCGGTTGACAAATCTTGATGAAACTTGTCAGGAATGTTATTTCGAGTGAGCTCTATCTGACAAAGTTGTTCAAATAATGGAAATCCACTCATAACTCTAGTTGCGACGGAACTCTACCAAGTTTGTCATATCATGACCCTGGGGTTCCCCCTGGGCGTATCCCGTTCTACCGGCACAGAAACAAAGCGCGAAAATCTTCAAAATCTTCTTCCCTGAAACCAGAAGGGAAACAGCTTTCTTATTTTGTTCATAGCATCAATGAGTGAAACTCTACATGGTATGTTCATATTATGCCCCCTGATTGTTGAATTCCGACCGGGTTCATTCCATTTTACATGGAAACACAAGGGTTAATATCTTCAAAAACCTTATTCCCTAAACAAAACCAGAAGGCATAGCTTTCATATTTTGTACATGGCATCATCTAACGAACCGTGATCAAGTTTGTTCATATGAAGCCCGGCCCTGTGATCATATTTGTGCTATGCCCGAGCGCATCCCATTTACATAGAAACAAAGAAGAAAATCGTCATAAATCTGTTTCTCTGAAACAAGAAAGCACCAAGCTTTTATATGAGTTATGGCACATAATTTAAATTTCATCAAGTTTGTTCATATAACACTGTGGTCAAATTTGGACTCTGCCTTTGGCGTTTCCCATTTTACATAGAAACATCTAGTAAAATTTGTATACATCTTTCCCTAAATCCAGACAGCCTAGAAATGTTTTATCAATATGAAATTTGTTCATTACAAGCTCGTAAGGTTATATATTAATGCTCAGTCCATGTGCACCCGACTTTACATACAAACGGTTCAAACAAAGTGGGAAAGCTTTCTTTATTTAGACTTTTCTTATGATAAACAATAACATTGGGGTTTGTTGAGAAATAAAGATTTTAGACCGTCGTTATCCCTTCTTATGTGTTCCTCTGATGTCGACTTCATTAAAATGTTGGTTGGAGAAAGATTCACAATTTTGGACCTATAAAACATCCTGATGGTATTATATAACCTATTTGAAATGATTTATATTGATGACTTGAGTCCAGATGGGATTATATTACACCATCCTAAAATAGCCTGGGCGATAGTTTGGACATTCAAATTTATAGACCGTTAATAATGAATGGTCATAGAAATGAAAATGAGAGTTTTTGACCGAACCCTGAAACCCATAGACCCTTTTTTTCGACGAAAACTCTACCATTACTTCAAGGAGGTGTGTAATAATAACTAAGACCAGCAATTTCAAGTGAGTTATCAAAGATCAATTTTACATGGATTATGATAGGAGATATAGTACGTTTGACTTCTATATGGACCAACATTTCGCCGAAAATCTCAGAAATTAATGAATGAAACGCATATTTTTCATGTCAAATCATATTTTCCAGCTAATACCATGACTAATTTTGTTTTTCAGAATTTTTGAATGTAAAATAATGATTTTGTCCGTCCGTCTACATGTTAACTTTCAGCCTTTCATACCTACTTGTGACTGTATTAACGGAACAGCGAGTTGTATAACCAAAAATAGTACTGATTTGCATAGGGGCCGAGTCAAAAGAGTAAGATTTAAAGGGAATTGTATTACTTTAAAATCGAGTATTTCAATATAATAAAGTTTGTCGGAGATTTTTGCTACCGTTTTATATCAAATCTATCTATATTTTCTCTTTCTTCAGAAACCGTTTGACCGGATAATTGATTATTGTTTTTATTTATTCTGAGATGAACCCTATATTTACATGTTAAGACCAATCAAAAAGCATTATTAAACGAAGTGGTTGGGAATTTCACGAGGAAAACTTGATAAGAAGGCGAGTAATAACGGTAAAAGTCACGTGGTTTTTAAGTTTAAGATGACATGACCGTCGATATGCTAATTAGCATGTCCAAATAAGGAATAATGGACATTTCATTTGTCAAATGTTTAGTATAAAACCACGTATTTTTACTATATATATTGACATTTTCTTACTACTGAACAGCCTCCATCACCCCTCGTGTTTAAGAACGGACAATGCGAAAATATTAACATTAACTAGATAGACAAAATCATTATTTAAAAATCATTTTATTTTCAAAAATAGTTTTTGGAATGGTATTAAGCTGAAATTAAGATTCTACTACATACAACTCTTTTATTCAAAGGCAATTTTATGTAATTGATGAAAAGCTTGGTCCATATAGAAGTCAAACGGACTATAACGGTTTCTCGAACCCCACTCTTGTTTGCGGAACTATAGTTCGCGCTAAATTGGAAGGATTTAACACCTTTGCTTGTTTGGGAAAAATTACGAAGTTTAAGACATCCAACATCTTCGCAAGCCAAGGGTGCTTTCTCCAATATGTTCGTAAGGACCCTTGGCTTGCGAAGATGGACATCCAAGTATAAAGAACTTAAATAAATCAAGACTGAATGTGTACGTTTTAATTGATGAACGAGATGCGACAACAACGCTGGTTGTACCCCCACCCCCTTTTTCTTAATAAAGTTCATATTTGCAAAATGTCTCCCAAATATGATTGGTGCGGTCTCAAAGAATGCAGTTTTGAGTAAATAGATTCATATTTATTTCGTACCTTACCCTGATATAATTCGCTCACTGTGACGTGTGCCGTGACATTTATCTGAACAAGTCTGATACACTGCTATGTGCTACCAAATGAGCTACCCTTGTTGTCATATATTGTTGCATATTAGAACACATCAGTCTTGATCGCCCTGTGTATACAAGTCTCTATCATGTCGATAGCTCAAATCACATTATTCTGATATTAAAATATTTTCGAAAAAGCCTGAAGTAAGACTGTACTTATCTTTGTGTCTTTGCTCATTACCTAATTTATCTTTATCTGTATAAATGTGAAATCCGTTCAATGATAAAGGAGTATCCGTGAAATGCATATTTGAAAAAGAGATTGAATCTACCGGAGGTCAACTAAAGATTGCATGTATACAGGAAGATATTCTAGATTCAGGAACTTTCTGAGAAGCGAAAAGTTCTGATCAAAGTCTCCATACGCAGTCAATGAATCTGAAATGGCAGTATGGGGAAAAAGAACACAGCTCATCTACAATGACAATAACTGACCAAGATCAAATATTAATTTAGAAAAAATAATCCAAGATCTTTTAATTTGGACAATACGAAGAGCCGGCTTCACACGGTTATATATTATAAGTAATTTTCATGATGATATCCCTAGGTGAAAAACAGTATAAGGTTTATGTTTTATTTAACAAAATCAAAGGAAAGGCCGCTTTTCTGACTGACAAAGGACTCGAAAAGATGAGAGGAGATTAATTTAGCTCGACGAGAAATTAATAAGGTCTGGTCGACATTCTAGCTTCAAGGTAATTGTGCTGACCGCAACGTCGGAAAGGATAACTTATTTTATCCTTTTATCATTTATCCTTACATAATAACCTTAAGAATATTCAAAAAGGGGGAGGGGGTGTGAAAAAAAAAGAAATAAAAAAGGAGAAATTGCTTCTGTAAATAAATTTCTGTTTTGTTCGGCGTGTCTTTGCTTTAAGTTAGGATTTCTATATTTTTGAAATCTTTGTTTTTTCTCAAACCTATTTGACTTATATCGATTTGGAAACAATTTCTTTAAACTAAGGTGTTTCATCGAAAATATAGAGGATATTGAATGAGTGGTCATGGAAAACCGAATTTATTAAACGAGTCCGCTATAAACAGATAAAGACGAGGCTGCGCCGAGTTTTTGGCCTGGTTTAGCAGGCCATTTAGGAAACAACCCTGTATCCTGGAAATCGCATAGGAAAAAGATAATCGAATCAAAAACCGAACAACATGTGTACTACGTAGCTTTTTTGTGCTCATGCGCGCAAAAAATAGTCTAAAACACGTCATCAACTTTTGTGCGACACGACACGAAGTGCTTTGTGTGTTCAAAGCAGTGCTTGCATATCACTATACTGTAATAAAATCAAAGTACTGATAGTACTGAAGGCGAGGGAACTGAATGGACGAAACAACACACGTGGTCAATTTTCCTGAATATAATCTTGATTATTCACCTTGTTCTTAGTATGTATACCAGATTTTCTCTTACCTATCACTGCTGTGTTAAAGATACAAAGCTTTCATATTTGATTTTGACGGAAGACTTTGCTAATAGGGAAAAGAAGAAGACGCTGCTAACTAACACTTTCTCCCTGATACTATCTACCCTTTCTGCTACAAACTTTTCTCATTTTCCCACAAATTGTATGTAATCTGCAAACCCTTTACAATTTGGACCTGTCTAAAAATTTGTTGTCTTGTAATGGATTAATCTAAATTAGAAAAAAATAAAATCCTTGTCCAATCTTTAAAAACCTTAAACAGGCGACAAAATCTTAGACTGGGCCAACTTGGAACAGGTTGCATAAAATAAATCAACATGAGTGTAATTTGATATATATATCTAGGGTAGAAATTATAAAATAATGGGGTATGAGATTAGGTGGACCATATTATTGAAAAGGGAGAAATTGACCCTATCTATTTCTTTTGTTCCCACAGTTAAATACAACTTCTTTATGGAATTCAATTCAATGTAAAAGAAAGAGCCGACGCGCTTGTGCCCCTAGAAAAACAGCATTACTACGATTGTTAGACGGACTGATCGAATGGAAAAATTGATTGACGTGTAGCAAAACAATCAACTCAACTAAAATTATAAAAACATGAGATGCGCCTGTCTGCAAAGCGGTATCGGGCGTAGTCATTTATACCTTGGGAATTAGTTGTTTTTTGCGGACTCAGCGCCATTTAGTGAGCATACCGTTTGACATTTTTCCTTTGAAGTGAGTTCGGAACCCTTGGTTTCCCTCTCCTAAAAGCCTTGCTAAAAAGATTAAAAAATTAGATTGCATGCCTTCAAATGTCACCTGGCCTATTTATAAACCAGACCTTCAGCGCTTTTAGCGCTTTGATTATCTGTTTTAGATGACGAGTTTATAAACTCTGTATCTTATGAACACAAATTTTATATTCTTTTTTGAATATGATCCGAATTTTTGCGAAAAATTGTCAAAATTCTTGAAATTCTACATTTCAATTTTCCGCGTAACTTATAAACCATATAAAAATGACGTCACAATATATACATTATGACGTCATTTTAGCGGTTAAAAAATAGCGTTGCTATTCGCTCTGAGCCCATTTGCATAGTTATTCCACTAGTGTAATAACACTCATATAATATCAAAAATATTCAACGGGGTTATTTCACTCCCGCGACGTAGGTCATATTATAAAGATAAAATAATTCACTAACTAGATGTTATGTATAATTTAGAATTTTTCGATGAGCTAGAGCTAAGATATGTCTGTAGATTTATAAAATCCACAGGTTTTATCAGCTTTATACGATTTGTCAGATTTCATTTGATTTTAATCAAATGGAAATGTATTATTTGAACATTCACTCCCATTTGTGATGTTAACAAAAGGGTAAAGATGCGAAGTGTCGGATATGACTTTGAATGTGTTTTAGCTTTTGATATTGTCAATGTTTGATGCATGCATAACAACCGTTATGAGCTAATTGTCGGATTTTCATAGAATCATACAATATTGTAGAGCCACGACATGAAAGGCAAAAGTCGATTTTCAAAGAATGCCTTCTCTTTTTATCCTGCATGTCCATGGGCCATTTTACCTGATTACATATCAGTATGAGCCGACAAATCAAAGTACGATTGTTGTATTAAGTACCTGTATGACTTTTCCTAATATGGCTGTAATATGGAATTAACCTATATGTTTTAAGTACTTTGTCATAACGGTATCATTTCACATCTTACTGGGCGACAGACACAATCCCGTGTTGTTTATCAAGACGGTGTCGTGCTTGCATACGTTATTTACGAAGAGATTTCAGTAAAGTTCTTGAAAACCGGCGAGGCAATGTTACATTCGTATATGCTTACTCCGAAATTTTTAATAAAGTTGACTTTAAATATTTAAATAACTGCTTATCAAGTCTGAAACGTTGGTTTGATTTTTAATATTGAATTGGAAACAAAAATGTTCTTGAAAAAACGTATGAGATAGGCAAACTTTTGAATTCTTACTCAGCTTTTTACTCGAACGATCTGGGGAGTTATTGTCGACCCTGCGAAGTTGGCACAGTCTGACTAGGTCAAATCTTTCTGCATACAGTCAATCTTTCTCGAGCGACCACCTTTATTAAGCAACCAATTCTATAATTCGACCGTTTTCAAAATATCCATTCCTAGATCAAACAATTTAGAAATTGGATAGAATTGGTAAAAACCCTAATGTTGTTAAAAACTCCCCATTCCTAGAGCAAAAATTTCAGAAAATGGATAGAATTGGTCAAAACCCTTATGTTGATAACTCAATAGAATCGTCTGATTCAGACGATTCTAATGAGTGTTTACAACAAAGGGTTTTTTGAGGTATTCGCAACAATAAACATATTCAATCAAAATCATATTTATTATTTGTAAACAGAACGTGTACTAATGTACTGATATTCAGATGAACGGTTATGTTTCTTGCAATTTTCCGAGATCTTTTCAACATAGACGAGCTAAGAGAAAGAGTGGTGGGGTAGCGCTTTATTATAGAGAAACTTTAAAAAACGGTATTCAAGTTGTGAAAATTTCAGAACAATCGATTATTTGGTTAAAATTAGACAGATTTTTCTTTAAAATAGATAGAGATATATATTTGTGTGGAATTTATTTATGGTGTGAAGATTCGCCAATGTATAATTTGGTTAATGTTGACTTTTTTGAATTATTAGAGCATGATATTGACCATTTTAAGGATCTTGGTTCAATTTATATTTGCGGTGATTTTAATAGCAGGGTTGGTACAAAACATGATTTTATCTACTGTGATAGTAGTATAGATTTTTGCGATTATACGGGTTATATTCCTGATCAGTATATCAGACGGGCCTCACTCGATACAAAATGCAACAATTTCGGTACTAAACTTTTGGACCTTTGCAAGACAAGTCAATTAAGAATTGTAAATGGCAGGTTAGGCTCTGACAACAACATAGGGTCGTATACATATGTATCCCGTAATGGGGCCTCTCTCATTGATTATTTATTGACAGAGGAATGTAACTTTTCGAGCGTCACGAGCTTTTGTATTGACCCGTTAACCGAGTGGAGTGACCATTCGTCTTTATCCTTTACCCTTACGTGCAATTATGAATTTGTAGAGAAAGAAACTTTTTACGAAGTTAAAAATATCTGGGATGGCTCTAAATCTAATGCATATAGAGCTAGCCTTATTTCAAATTTACCAAAGTTTAATGAAATATTTTTAAATAAAGTCATCGATGATAAATTATCCCTAAACCAGACTGTCAGTCAGTTTACTGATTTGTTAAAAAGCGTCACTAAACCATTGTTCACTCATGTTCACAAATCAAATCAACAGTATGCTTTTAGGGATGTTCCGTTATTACAAAATGCTGACTGGTTCGATAACGAGTGTTTTCATGCTAGACAAAATTATCTTCATGCATTAAAACTGTTCAATCGCTGTAATTCAGACGAGAACAGACAATCATTTTTGTCTAAAAAGAAGGAATATAAATTATTAGTCCGACGAAAAAAGAAAAAATACAAACTTAAAAAATTAAAAGATTTAGAAAGTTTAAAAAATAGTCAACCAAGAATGTTTTGGAAACATTTTAGGAAAAAGAAAAATGGAACTGATAGTTCAATTTCCCTCAATGATTTTTACGAATATTTTTCTAATTTGGAAAACGATATATTTCAGTGCGGTAATTGCGAAGCTGAAGAATTTTGTTCGTCTTATGATTTCAACCAAACGGATTGTAACGATGAGCTTGACTTTCCAATATGTCACGAGGAGGTCGTAAATGCTGTAAAAAGACTGCAAAATAATAAAGCGCACGGTAAAGATGGCTTGTTAAACGAATATTTTATCTTGGGCATTGATATTTTGTCGCCTTATATCTGTGATATTTTCAACGCAATTCTGAACACTGGCCACTTTCCAGATTTATGGCGAGAAGGGATTATTGTTCCATTATTTAAAAAAGGAGATTCTCGTGATGTAAATAATTACCGCGGAGTTACTCTTCTCAGTTGTATGTCAAAATTGTTTACTACGGTTTTAAACCAAAGAATCGTCACTTTTTGCGAAAAATATAACAGGGTTTCAGATGCGCAGTTTGGTTTTAGAAAAGGTGTATCAACAACGGATGCTATTTTTGCCCTAAATGCAATAATACAAAAATATCTTAACTCAAACAAACGATTATATATAGCTTTCATCGATTTGAAAAAATGCTTCGATAGCGTCTACAGAAATGCACTATGGCTTAAATTGTTTAAATCGGGTATTCAAGGTAAAGTTTTAAGAATCATTAAAGATATGTATGATGAGGTTAAATCATGTGTTAGACACTGCAATAGCTACTCGGACTTTTTCTATTATTCTGTAGGCTTGAGACAAGGGGAGGTAATTTCGCCAATTTTAGTTTCACTTTTCTTAGAAGATTTGGAGATATTTCTGCAAAACAAATCAGATTCTGGTCTTTTGCTAGACGATATAACTCTAACTTTATTACTGTTTGCTGACGACATGGCCATTTTTGGGGATACACCCGATGATTTACAGAATCAATTAGATTTGTTATATACGTATTGTAATAAATGGGGTCTTGAAGTGAATAGTAACAAAACAAAAATCATGGTATTTAGGAAAAAAGCTCCGTTGAGGGGCTGTGAAAAATGGACTTATAACGGACAAATTTTAGAAATAGTAGATTGTTTTAATTATTTAGGCACAGTTTTTAAATATAACGGGAATTTTGGGTCAAATATTGAATGTATTGTTGGGAAGGCAATTAAGTCAATGTCTGTTTTGTTATTAAATTGTAAGAAATTACCTTTAAGTCCCAAAACCTTATGTCAGCTTTTTGATGCCTTCGTAGGGTCTATTGCTAGCTATTCATCTGAAGTATGGGGTTTTACAAAATCTAAAGATTTGGAACGAGTGCATTTAAAGTTCTGCAAACGAATATTAAAATTGCCAATTAATTCAAGTTCAGTTGGTGTTTACGGCGAACTGGGTAGATATCCCCTGTATGTTTCACGCTACTACAGAATTATTAAGTACTGGTGTAAACTATTAGCTACAGATAATATTATTTTAAAAAAGTTGTTTAATTTTTCACTTACAGATTGTAATTGTGGGAAAATAAACTGGGTTTCTCAGGTTAAGACATTATTAAGCAATTACGGTTTCGCTGAATATTTTTACAATATAAACAACGATTACTTAAAAACTTTCCCTATTGTATTTAAACAGCGGGTAATTGACTGTTTTCTACAAGAGTGGCACGCGTCCTTAAATAGAAGTTCAATCCTAGAAGAATATAGATCATTCAAAGTGGAATTCGATTATGAAAATTATTTGAATTTAGTTCCACATCATTTGAGATTTTATTTGACAAAAATAAGATTATCGTCACATCCTCTTAAGATTCAAACAGGCAGATATGGGCCAAATAGATTACCACGCAATGAACGATTATGTGTGTTATGCAATAAGCAAGAAGTAGAGGACATTTATCATTTCCTTTTCATATGTCCAATATACCATTTGATTAGACAAAAATATATAGATAAGTATTATTTTATTAGACCATCGATGCATAAGCTTTGCGAACTATTCCAAAACCAAAATACGCGTAAGTTACGTAATTTAGCTCTGTACATAAAAGATAGTCTTAACACAAGAACTAATCATATTAATATTGCGTAAAAGCCGTTAAACCTAATCCCTACCGGTGTAGGTTGTATGGTGTTTTTCAAGGATAACAAGTAAGCTTTTATTGTCAAGTCTTAGTATTAGCATTTGAATTAACATTGCAAAGGATTCTGAATTAAATATTTGATTGCTCAAAATCTATATGATGGTTATATATTAAAAAGTTAAAGCTTGTACGATACTACTTTTATTTTGAAAATTTTAACAGATACATAAAAAAATTAATCCATTTTGCTGGTTGTAATGGAACCGTCGCCCTGCCTTGTGTTTCAATTCGGCAAGGCTGGGCGAACGGACCACAAATTAATTACCGATAAGTTTAAGTGCTATTTAGAAACTTTACCCAAAAGACAGTCTTGGACTTTTTTAGAACAAGGCTGACTTGACGGGTAGTTTAGTCGGTTATTTAGCTTTATTTTATCTTTAGTTGATGATGCTGGTTTCAAAATTGATGTGGATGTCGTGTGTGATTGGCCTACTTTTTTGTGTTGGCTGATCATGGGCAACATCTACATCCATCCATAATATTAAAATATGTTGACTCGTATAAGCGAAACGAATTACAAAACGTGTGAATTAATCTTGTTTAAATGTATATTTTCTTCAACTTTGTATTCTTAAAGTTTAGCCTAGTTCAACCCCGGAAATGTTCTGCTACAGAGGCGGGATAGATGTACATCAGTCAGCATTTATGTGCAGCCTGATCTTCATCTACTCCGCTAACTGTGTAATTGAGTCATGTTTGTCTAGAAATTCATTGGCCGAAATAGAATTCTAAAATAATTTCAAAGAGCACTCCCAGTGCTTTCTTCCGTTTTGAATTTGTTTAGAATTTGATTCGATAATGCAAAATTGTTTCTACGCATTGCGACGGTTAAAATTAAATATTTATGTTGGCTTATAAATAAAAGAATCTCTTAATTAGGCAATATCAAATTGAACAACACAGGTACTGTTTATACTGTTTTTACCCGAAAAATAATCTACTCTCCTTTTCAATATCAACTTCATCATTGGTATGCAAAAACAACTTAATCTAATGATTAGATGATCGTACCACGTGTATGGGTCCGCAGGTTTGGGGGGGTGATCGAAGGTCGAGTCGGTCTATACACTGTAGGCGGAGTCGACATTTGGTCGCTCACTTCGAATTGTGGAGATATACGTGGCTACTATAGTGATATTTGTAATCATGGCGCGAGTATACATGCGTGTGAGTGTTTTTTTTTTTTTTTTTTTTTTGTGTGTGTGTGTGTGTGTGTGTTTGTGAGTGTGTGTGAGCCTTTTTTCACGTGTTATTAGTATATATTTTTGTAGACGATGTATGTTATGTACAAGTCTGAATAAAGAGTTAAAAAAAAAAAAAAAAAAAAAAAAAAAAAAAAAAAAAAAAAAAACTAAGCGACCATTTCCTTTTACGACCGCATTTTGGGTGGTCCCGTAAGTGGTCGCTTAATACAAGTTTTACTGTATTTACACCATTCTATCCTCCTACATTACTATTTTGGTTTAAACATATTTTGTTGATGTAACAGTTTTTCTTTTTATTTAATCTTCCATAATATAGAAAATAAATTAAAGGATATGCACGAAAGCAAAGATTTCTTATTTATGATAATTTTTATTTTTTTTAAATTCCTTTTTGGTGACCTCTGCAAGAGCCAAGGTATTTTTTTAAATATTATTATACGGAGTTCCGGAATACACTTTTCTTGCGTGGCGCTGTCTGACCAAACTGAATGAAGTTGATTATTATTTCTCGATGCAGCATTTTCCAAACACACTTACATATTAAATGGTAAGCTTGCCATCAGAGACCAATATTATGATACAATCTAAACGATAAGGTAGATTCAATTTTACCGTATTTTCCTTTAAATGGAGATATTCTGAAGTTTTGAAAGCAATTCTGATTAAATACTCGACATTAATATCACAAACGAATCCAATTATCCTGGAAGAGATATAATTCTACCTTATTCAGTACTGAAATCTCCCTTGATACCGTGTGCAGATCTTTCGTGCAAAATACTGACTACAAAATATAAACTGATAACTTAAGGTATTATGACACAATGCCATTGTGGCGCCGTGAAAGGAGAAGAAAAGTGCTGTAAGGATATCGGTTGGCATGGTGCAATGAGAATAGTTGACCCGTAAAAGTTCCGTAACATTTCGGAACTCATGATCTTTCACAATGTTGACAGAGGTTTCCTAATGAAATCATAAGGAAACCTCGGTCAACACTGTTAAAGTCGATTACTTCCGAAACGTTCCGGAGCTATAACGGGTCAAATACCTTGCTTTCGTAAATCAAACGTCTACGTTTGAAAAAAAAAAAAAAAAAAAAAACCGGTTAGAAGATATAAACCTAATCCCGTTGAATTTAAATTAATACCAAAAAATTTGCCATTTTTTTACGTTTAACCTAGTTTTTTTTGTAAGTTTAATACAAATATTTAATAAAAAGTTGACAATGTAAGCTTATATCAGACGTAACGTCTATACAGGTTGATCTTAGTCCTAACGGTCTGACAAATCTCTGTGTTCTGTTTGAACAGGCAATGAATTGGTCAATGGTTAAAATGCATGAACAAACGACGACTTGCAACACCATGCATGCATACTTGAGATATTGCAATGGGCAATACTCTTTCACGGTATTTTGCTACACTAACTACTCATGGAATTCTTTCTGGGAAAATCATACTTAAATAACAGTAAATCATTCTCGTTTTTGATGCCCACTTAATTCTATGCGAAAAATATTGTTCCCTGGAAAGTTATCTTCCATATTTTCCGCTAGTTTTGTTTAAGATGGGTACTTTGTATTCATTGCCGGCAGAAATCTGTCATTTTCGCTGATATAAATCGAGTCGTCTGACATTCCGATGACAGTCTACGTTCAATTTCCTGCGCACACATTCCGTCCATCATAAATTTGTGATTTAATCACCCCTCGTCTCTTTATACCAATTATGGCTGATATCCTTCGTAAAAGGGACCAATCAGACGACATTTGAGTACACGCAACCTTGGGCTAGTATGGTTGAAATTCTATATTCTATCGTGGCACGTGATTTTATGTCTATACAAAGCATGCAGTCGCATCGTGGTTCAATGGGCGCTAATCATCGAAATAAGTTTTGAGTGGCTGCTCCATTACACCCCAGTACAAATCTTTATTGATGTTACATTATGTAAAGAATGTTGACAAGACAAACTGATCCAAAAGCACACACACACAAAAATCCCCAATTTGTCTATAGTACGAAAATATTTAAAGACTGTCAAATAAGTGTTAAGGCCCGGTCACACAGCCTTCCGCGAGTTGATCACGAGTGTATCGCGAGGAAAAACTGTCAAACGCGAAGAAAACGCGGTCACTAGTGAATGACACGTGAAAGAAACGTGGAGGACTCGCGAATAACAAGTGCGCACACGCGCGAAAAAGTTTACACGCGCTCGGAGCCCGATTTTATTTTTGAGCAGCACAATAATTAGGCGCGACGGCCATCGCGTGTCGCACAAGTGGCGTAAACGCGGTACAAACGCGGACCAACCGCGATAACACACGGTACACTCGCGGATCTCAAGTGGATGACAAGTGGTCACTCGCGGGCATACGCAAAAATTCGTCGTCTGGTTGCGTGTGTAGCACTTGTCATCCACTTGTGATCTGCTTGTCTACAGCGTTCCTAGCACCTGTGATAGCGTGTGCTCCGCGTGTAAAAGGCTTTCTCAGATTTTGTGTCACGAGTCATCCGCGGGCCATTTGCGTGTTTTCGCGTTGAATCGCGATTCAACCTCGACTGATTCGCGCGTTGTCAACGTCTCAATCACGTTTGTACTATAAGTAATTTCTGCTATAAGAAGATCGCGTGAGGGACAGTTTTCATCAGTTGTAATCAAGACGTTGAAGAGGCAACATGGATGCGGCGTATCGTAATACTATGGTTATGCTGCTGCAAGAACATCAGAACCAGCTACTTCAGGTTCAGCAAGCCCTGGATGCCAGAAGAAGAGTGATGAGAAGACGAAGAAGAGTCAGAGCCACATGAGTGCGCCAATGGATCAACCGCAGGCCACAGCTGGGGCTGTATGACAGGCTGATGGTAGAGCTGAGAAACGCGGACCTCCGTGCATTCAAGGACTTTATGAGAATGCCTCCGGTGATGTATGATGAACTGGTGGAAAGGCTGACACCAACACTGACGAAGGAGACAACTAATTGGCGAGCTCCCTTGGACACAGGCTTAAAGGCGGCCATCACTTTGAGGCACCTTGCATCAGGCTCGAAATACAGGGAGATGCAGTACGACTGGCGTGTCCCACACAACACCATAAGCCTCATTGTTCGTGAAGTTTGCGAGGCAATTGTGCATGTATATCGTGAGGAGATGCTGGCACCTCCAGAAACCCCCAAAGTGGCAACAAATTACAGACGATTGGCTGAACAGGTGGCAAACACATAGCAAGCAAGGCCCCTTCCAACTCTGGCTCTGAATTCTACAACTACAAGGAGTTTTTCAGCATTATTCTCTTGGCTCTGGTCACCAGTGATTTTAAGTTCTTATGGGTGGACGTGAGTGACAAGGGGGCTTCATCAGACGCGCATATCTACAATGCCAGTGAGTTTAAAGAAGGCTTACAGAACGGTGACATGTTTGGATTCCCTCAGCCTACTCCCCTCCCAGGAGACACAGAAGATCTACCTTACTTCCTGGTGGGTGACGATGCATTGAGAAGCTATATGATGAAGCCCTTTGGGAACAGACAGCTATTAAGAAAACAATGAATCTTCAACTGCAGATTGTCAATAGCAATGGTGGAATGGTGTTCATCCCCTGCTGGAAGTTTTGCAGGGCAAGACAACATGCTACTTGACTAGTTCTTGTGACAGTGACAGTGTGGACAAGTGAACATTTCCATCAGCTTTTCAAGGAGTGTTTGGTTGGTCTGAAGATATATAAGAAGTTCGGGCGTCCAACTCTCCTCCTCGCCCTCCTTCCTCCTCCTCCTCTTCCTGTGCTGGGAACTATAGTTGGCTGATCCGAGCTCTGCTGCCTCCCTCTCGAGGTCTTCGAGCACATTGCCTGACTGGCTCTCTGTCTCAGAACACCTGGTGCGGCGGCTTTAATACACGCGGGCGGCAAGCGGAGCACAAGTGATCGGCACGTGACTCACACACGAAGCGCACGCGGTACATACGTGGAGCACACGCACCACACGCATAGCACAAGTGATACACGCGCGCTGCGTGTGATCACTTGTGACCCTATTTTCTGACCACAAGCGCTCACACACGGAGGACTCGTGGAGGACATACGATGGGCACGCGGAGCACACACGCGCGTTTGGTCCACTTGTCATTCGCGTGTTAAACACGTTTGAGACAATTGTGCTGTTTTTTCACCGCGTGTAGAAAAAAAAATGAAAAATTTGGCGAAATTACACGAGATCGACTCGTGGAAGTCTGTTTGACCGGGCCTTTAGGGAAAATACTTTACTTTACAAAACTCTCAAATTAACTTTGGCGAATTATATTTCATCGATGACGTAGTTCATGACGTAGTTTAAAATTATGACGAGTATTGTTTACGCAAGTTTACTGTCTCCGGATGGGTTGATGGATTAAAAGTAGGACTTTACTCGACTGATGAGTGTTTTTAGAAACAAACTCTGAATCTAGTTGTAATTTATGTTCACCTTGTGATAAATAACCAGGATGACATTGAATTGATGTTTGCTTTTAACTCCACAACAACGAAATCGTGAAAATAAAGTGGAGATGGGCGATCGACAAGAAAATACATCGCATTTGTTTTTAATTCTTAAGGTATGTTAACTACGTTTGATAGTTTATTTAATTGTATAATACTCTTTCTTATTTCGACATTGAGGTCCTTGGCCAATAATCATTAGCATTCAGGCTTTATCCTACCCCTTACCTACGCACCCACTAAAGTTCACTTCATGCCGGAAAAAAATGAATCCCTGGCCCACTTGAAATCTTGGATTGAACATAACGTGATAGATACATATGTTTGTATGTTAAATCGAAGAAAACGAATTAAGAATAATTCTGTTTGTTATTTTGTTCATTTTTCTAATTTAGATTTAGGGCCAATTTTAAAAGAAACGAGAGCTTATTACTGCTTACCGTCGCTTACTTTGGTGAAAAAGAATAGCGTGCATTATCAAATGAAACTTATCCGCAGTTGTTGTAGATGTGGTATATCCGCGTTTCCCATGGAATAGGGAAACTTTAGTCATAATGAATTATAATAACAAATTCTAACCGTCTTTTATTGAAAAAAAGCCCTCGTGGATTATTTATTGAGCCTTAGAACTCAGAAGCGTGGTTAAATTTTCAATAAACAACGGTAAGAATTTGTTATTTTATAAATATACCATTTTGAGATCCCCAATAGAAAATAGCACCGTTTAAAACTACGGTGTATATTATCTCTGCAAAGTTCTCAAGGGTAGAAGCTTGTATTAGCACATTTACCAAGGTGACTGTGGACCTTTTGAGTTAGTATTCATTTATTTTGTTTAAAACATTTGAAGACAACCAGCTTTCATATTTTATTGGATCGAATACATGGATGACTCAGAGACATGTTTGTTTAAAGTAAACAGAATTCGACTCCTCGTGTGTTCAAACATTTTCACGTGTCAAGGGGTAAAAGTACACAACATTCAAGTAAGTGTATGTTCCAAGTACACAATTTCGAGTCAGAGGGTGTTGTAAGTACACAACGAATGAGTCAGAGAGTGTTCGAAGTACACATTATTCGAGTCAGCGAATGTTCTGAGCACAGAGGGTGTTTAAATACCCAACACCGGATTCAGATGGTGTCTTAGTACACAACAAACGAGTCAGAGGGCGTTTCTATCAAAACTATAAGTCAGTGAATGTTCAAAGAACACAACAACATGTCAGAAAATCACAACAAACGAGTCAGAGGGCGTTCTGAGTACACAACATGCCATTCAGAGTGCATTCTATTTACATATCATACAAGTAAGTGTGTCAATTCACGAGTCAGTGTGTGTTCTTAGTGCACAAAATACGGGTCAGAGGGTGTTCAATGTACACGACAAACGAGTCTGTTTTTTTATTATTTTTATTATTATATATATTTTTTTTACACTAAGAAAAGTCAGGTTGTGCTCGAAGGACATTTTAACTCTGCTTAGAATGTGTTCGAGGTACACAACATACGAGTCAATATGTGTTCTAAGTACACGGCATTCGAGTCAGCGAATGTTTTAAGCACACAACTTACGTGTCAGATGGTGTTCAGTCAGTGCCAGTCAGTAGGTATTCAATGTACACATCATACGAAGGAGTGTTTGTTCTTAGTACACGACATACGAGTCAGTGTTTGTTCTAAGTACAAAACAGTGTGTTCTCTTAGTACATACCATGCGAGTCAGTGTTTGTTCTAAGTGCACAAAATACGAGTCAGAGGGTGTTCCAAGTACACGACAACGAGACTGTTTTTTAATTATTATTTCAAGTACACAAAGTAAAGTCAGATTGTGTTCGAAGGACATTTTAACTCTGCTCTGACTTTTGAATATACATTTGTTGTAGAGCTTAAGAAAATTACCTTTATGTACAATGTCTATGCTTTCGAAATATAAGTAGCTACATGATTATTATTCTAAATATCTCCAATTTAAGATTCTTAAATATTGGCGATATAACTGAATACTGTATCAGGTGACTGTGTGAATAAACATTTAGAGTCAAGCCTTTTAAATGAAGGCGATTCGATACATTTAAAAGACATTTCTTAAACGATACAACGATATAAGAAATACGGCCTGATTTTACCAGAAAGTTTTATTTTCTCTTTGAATTAATCATTATTTAAGCCAAGTAAAACTATCCGTCTAAACCAAAGTGTCTCTGGCGCCGTCTTTATGGAGATGCTTTCCTAAAATGATTTAGAAATAGCCATTTTAGCATAAAATAAAACTGATTCGTTGAAAAAAAATGCATTTGATAATTCAGATTAGACTTGAATTACTTTTATGGTTTTCGTTTACTTTTGTTTTATTGACTATGCTATTTAGAGAAGCAGTTTTGTTTCATAGCCAAATAGATCTGATGTGAATTAATACGGCAGAATTTTCCTTCGTGGAAAATCGAGAATGTCTTAAATTGATCTTCTCAAGTGAACAATTAATTTCTATAATATTTAGTTTAACGATTAATCAAGAATGCTACAGAATGTATTGATAGAAATCACATTTCACGGAGTCTATTATTCGTAAGACTACTACATCTATTGTAGACTGTAAGGCCGCAGGACATTCAATGATCACAAAGGCTCATCTTGAGCACGATGTGCTCAGGTGAGCTTAAAAGTATAGCTGATTGGTATTTATGAAATTGCAAGGTTTAAGGGGCCTACCGGACAAAAAAATAACTGTCAGCCACAGTGCATATATTGAAAAAAAAAGTAGTGGAAAACAAAACTTGAAATCCATTTATTTTTATTTGTTCACCAAATGTTATTAATTTTGTCAATTTTACAAACTGAAACACAGTGTATTACTTATTCAGATTTGGACATGTTTAAATACTGTTGTCTGCGACTGTCACATTTACACTGTAAAGGATACGGCTCACCGCGATGACAATTTTAGAACCAACACGAGCAGATTTTCACGCGATATGATTATTCATATGACCTGATCGATTAACCCGAGCGACTCTATCATTTTTACAAGTTAATAGGGGCGCTAGGGTCGCCATTTTCCCGGAATATTTCTCTCTCTGTCGCTTTTGACGATATCATCATTATTTTCGGAGTCAATATCTCGGAAACTCTCGCATATGGAGACGTCAAATCATTGACAGAGTCGTGTGACGAATTAGAAGGAAAAATCTATCGACACGTCATAAAATGGTGGGTCCTGAATTTTTGGGAACATACAGTTTAGAACATCGTGAAATTGACAAGCTGGCTGATTTTGGAATGATTCTGGAATGAAATTGAATGAGTGTGTTGAGCGAGTTTTGAGTGAAATTAAAGGGAGGTAATCCATTATCGTTAATTTTGTTCAGGATGAACAAAATTAGCGATATTTATTACCTCCCTTTAATGAAAAAGTATACAAGTTCTATAAATAGTTTTCTATTTCTTGTAGAACCAATTTATATTTATTTTCACTGTTGTTGTTGATTATTTATTAATAGTAATTTTGGCGCGATTTTGAACGGATTGAGTGAATGTTTTGAATGAATGAATGGAGCGTAGAGAGAGTGATTTGAAATGGTATTGATCGAGATGAAAACGAATTAGAAGGAAAAATCTATCGGCACGTCATAAAACGGTGGATCCTGAATTTCTGGAACATATTTAATAACTAGGATAGAATATATAAGCAAGTAAATAAGTAAGATAGGATAGCAAAAATTATATATCTTAATGACATAAAAAGCGAGTCTTGATCTGTCATTTTTCATCTTTATTTTAACAATACTTTTTTTGATGAAAAACACCTTTTTCTTATTGTTGGATGTTAGTTTAAAGAGAAGAAATATGCTGTTTTACGGTGGAACTCCATACGTTTTGAAGTTTCAGCTACAACATTAAATTCGGTATCAAACGAAAATATTTTAATTCTAGTTGATTCGATCAGTTTTAGTGCATTCTGAATGGCAAAAATATTTTTTTGTATTTCTGAATGAAGATAATTTTGATTACGCAGCTATTTTGTTAGCTTCCGCTAAAAGTAGTCACATCAGAAACTGCTTCATTGTTGACAAATCATGACATTTTTTTGCTTTGCGTATTTATACAGTGGGACTAGGTTTTTTGTTTCATTTCTCAATGAAATTAACAAATACTCACTTCATCTCTTAAAGAGAAATTAAATCTCGGATGTTGATCAGAAATATGACAGATTTATATAACGTTGTGGCGTCACCATTACTTTTGCTTGTTGCCAGTTTTTAGAAAAAAATGGCAAAAGGAAATTAAACACATATCAACCGATTGGCCATGTCAAAAGCTTTCCAGAGTTGATAATTTCACTTATTTCCATCAAAAATATGGCTATGGCACGCAATTTTATGCGTTTTTTTGGCCGAAGGTATTCAACGTAAAAAAACGCGCAAGGTACCTATTTATGTGACGTCATGGTAACGCAATAAATATTGTGAAATAAACGATGTCAACCCTGCGTTCAGGATGACAAAACTGTGCAAACTCTCTGCAAATTATACCCCGCTTTGCACGCAAGTGCCCATGCAAAGCGGGGTATAATTTGCAAAACAGTTTGCGCATGTTTTGTCATCCTAATCTCAGGGTGTGACTTTATCATTTGGTACTTTCACTTGTCTGTGGAAAAGATATCAAGTGATAATTTACTAAAATATTTTGCTTATCCAATTGAAATCATTTTATAGAACATTTGATTTGTTTATGAAGTTTGCATTAATATTGAAGACGGTAAAATATGGTAATGTTATGATTTGTTTATGAAGTTTGTATTAATATTGAAGACGGTAAAATATGGTAATTGCATCTTTTTTACGAAAAAATGTTTCCCTAAACTCAAAATATCGTCAACGAAATGGGTATCTGGTATTGCACAATAAGAATCCCTGGTGTTCATGGCGCGGCCATTTCCAGGCAAACGTCACATCGTTTAATGCGCTCGTCACAACCGATATTCGTGATATTAATTGAAGAATAAAACTACGCGTGTTTGATTTCTCCTATAAACTGAGGTCGGGCGGCTTTTCACGCATCTTTCTGTCTCGGGGTTAATCACGGATCAATGAGAGTCAAACGAGATCTTAGACGAGATTTCGTGTCTTTATTACACGTGACTCAAACAACATAGGAAGAAGAAAAAAGTCAGAAAATAAAATAGTTTAGATTGGCATCATAGAGACGGAACAGTCGAATAATCAATTACAGTTAATAACATTCTAAAATTGACAAGGTGAATGATCTTGGAATATATGCAGAATGAAATTGAACGAGTGGAAGGAGCGAGTTTTTAACGAAGTTAAGGGGAGGTAATATAATATTGCTAATTTCGTCCTATTGGACGAAATTTGCGATATTTTAATATCTCTCTTTGTTGCAATATACATAATTTTGTTTATATGTCTTAAGGAGCCAATAAGCCGTTTTAAAATCCACTACGTTTAATGAAATCGTGGAATGATTTGATCGATTTTAATGAAAAGTTCGTCTATTTAAACGTTTTCGAATTAGTTTTAAAACGATTTTGGAAGGTTTTTCAATTTTGTGTTTGTGAGTTAGTTTTTGGAATATACACATGTATAGAGCGATAAGCAAATGATTTTGGAATGGTTTTGATCGAGTTGATTGTCAATTTCACGATGTTTCTTATTATGTTACACATGAATACATGTTCAAAAAGTATTTTCCAACAGTCTACACCATTCCTTCAGTTCTATATTCTCGGAGATGGATGTATTAAAAGTATAATGTAATTTGAGGAGATACAATGAAAGCCTGGGGAAGCTGTAGAACTGGGACAATGTAAAATATCTGCATTAATTTGGTAACTAATTAGTCGTTTAAAGATGAAATAGAAGAAAAAACAGCTTGCAATATGGTAGATTATAAAACCTTTCTCGTTCTCAACTAAGAATTTCTCACTCTTAAAATTTAAATAAATGTATGAACATAAAAAACAACGAAGTTGTTATTTATAACAACTTATTATTACAATTTTTATACTCAACAACTTATTACTACTATCTTTTATGTATATAATATTACAGCTTTAATATCTAGTAGAAGTTT